>RHDR01000191.1:0-47058 GCA_009806295.1 Davidsoniella neocaledoniae
TAAGTGTATGAACAAAAACCTATGACGGTGGTTGCAATTGTTCTTAGTCCTTCTAGAAGAATCAAATAAAACAAGATTCATTTTATTTAATTCATTAAGCACTCCATTGACAAAAAGAGGAATTTTGTGGGGCAACTTAAGCGTATGAGTTTTGATTGGATAAATATGCGGCTTCTTTTTCCTCCCCAATCGGAGCATCTAATGGAATTGGTACGGACAAAGAGGTTCCAAGGCACATGACGTGAATTATCTAATGATAATGAGACGGCCTATTCTACATTTGCTCATCATTGACATATGTACAACTAATAACTCATTGGGGCAAGATGGCAAACATCTTATCTACAGTACGGCAAAGAAGCACCGAAGAAATGAAATAAACGACGATTGGTCATCTATAAGAAGTTGGAGAGACTTGTGTGCGCCAGAGGCAATATAATACTCATTGAATGACAAAGACTGTTTGATGATTATAGGACTATTTGATTATGGATCAACGATCTGGTATCATGTCGATCAATGATGCTACAAGTGTCATCACATCATGGTGATGATGATGGTGAGAAAAATAGCTCCCACGGCTTATAATGAGACCTAAGGCTTGAGAGTGAGTTGTGGATTGTAGTGTTACAGTTGAGAGATATCACGTGTGAGCTAGATGCAATTGTTCCGTTTCTTTGACATACGATTATGAAATAGGCGAGTAATAGATTGTGAACAGTAAGATGAATGAATTGCTGGCTCTGGTTCGGTGGCCACATGTGCTTATAATATGTACTAGTGGAAGAAACTAACTAGTAGTACAGCTATGTATATGCATATCTGTACGTATACATATGTATGTATACTGTGTTGATATACGTAGGTTGATATAGTGGTTCGACGGTTGCAGACAGAGCGTCAGAAAGTTGATAGAGAACAAGCGCCTCTGAAGTGGCTCTGGAGTTTAGAGGTTGAAGTAGTGTCTGGAATGTTTTTTGATCAGTGCTTCTAGTTTCCCACTTAGCTATATATCTTTTCTCGTTTTTTGCTAAATATTTGAGTTTCGCCTCATCGCCTTCGTTCGGTCTGCCCTTACAAGGGAATGCGGCGTCTTTTCGGGGAACGCGCAAATACGACTACCATTTTTTATTTACAGCTACTACAACCGCTAAAAGGACTAACGTCAAAACCAAGAAAAAACAACAACAATATTTGCTCCTTCTCTTCAGCCACAAAAACGCCGCCACATGCATAGTGGACATATCGCTGAATTACTGAATTACGGCGGCTGACTAAAGGGAAACAACGTCTCGCCCCAAAGCCTGAAGACGATGGCCCTTTTTGAAATCATGGATTTAAGCAAGCTAAAAGGTTATTCACTTATCTCACTTTGCTGTATTTTTTTTCTTCTTTGCCGATGTTTGGGCTCATGGGACAAGGCAGATTGCTAATATTGGCGCGGCCTATTATTGGAAACCCACCAAAAAATGCGGCAGAAGCCACTGTGGTCAACCACTATTTTAAAACAAAAAAAAAGAAGCTAGGTTTTATGAACTTCCATATTGGTTAAGGGGGATGGGAAATTCAACACAGCATAATATGATTACGCCGTCAAGTCAGATCAGATCACATAATAACCGGTAGGTCGTAAGATCAAGGAAGACGAACACTCCTTAGAAAAAAACATTGGCAAGCAAATCTGCCGCCACTTGCTTCTTCCAGTGTTTGCTTTGCTTTACGCGATGTGATATACATGTAGTGGTACGGAGCCGCACAGTACATATTACAAAACACAAAACACGAACAATAGAAAATACTCGCCGTTGGCCACAGGCAACGTTGGGCGAAGAAGGGTCAAAGTATCTCAAGTGTTTTTGGGGCTGGCCCTGCATATCGAGATGCAGCTACAGCTACAGCTACAGCTATAGCTTTCAAATTTCTATGCATATGGTAAATTGAAATGTGCGATGTCCTACCTTTCATACTGTATACATTCATGGTTTGCAGCTGACCTGTACAAGAAACCTTGCATAGAACGGGGGATTTGAATGCTTTTTTTTTTCCTTCTGACTTGAAAGAGATATAGATAAACCAAGTCAAGGGAAACTTAGATAATGTGGTAGAGGGAACTATTATATCCTCGCTTGATATGCAGCAAAGGGAGAAGCGATGTATACAATAACACAGAGCTAATGTACCAATATACCCAAAGTATACGATGCATAGGAGTTATGATGGAACTGCTAGATGGCAACAATAGTATGGCTTCCCGTGCTTCTGCCGTTCCGTGCTAGGTATTCTCAAATAACAGGCCAATGTTGAAGTCAAGAACTGGGCGTGTGACTCTGCGACTCTGACTCTGTGACAAGTCTTTGCTTGTCTTTTTTTGTAGCCGCCACCTCCTATCGCCCCAGCATGTATAATGTGTATGACCTATTGCTACTCAGTAATTATTTATATACAGCTGCCCATTGATCTATTTGCTGCCCGCTCCCTCGGCAGGTTACGATTTACGACTGTATCATCCACGCAGTAACCCGGACAGGCCCAAGAAAATAGCCCCATGAATATCTCAAACTAGGTGCAGTGACAAGTGTTTGTAATTTTTCGAAAGCGGCGAATGGCGGCGACGAAGGAGATGGAAAAGAAAAGACGATGGGGCGGAGGCGGAGAGGAGAAAGAAGAGTCGGAGGATATTGTATTTTTAAACTTGGGGGGGGGGCACTATACGGTGAATATTAAGGCTAGGAAGAGAGAACAGAAAGAAAGACCAGACCAGACGACAGATCATCAAACATCGCAGAAGTGGCGATCAGAGGGTGATCATTTTCTTTTTCTTTTCTTTTCCTTTACATAGTGAAGAAAGGGCATCCGAGCAGTGTCCTCAGAATCATGGCGCAAGCTGTTTGGGGATTTGAGGCCCTAAGAGCTTGAGAGTATCGGGTTCTGTTCTGGTATCATACAAGCAAACAAAGAAACAAAGAAAAGCAAGTCCGGAGGCGAAAACGGAGCAGAATGGGAGAAGCAAGCGGCTTGTGTCTGTATACAACTCTAGTGGCCCGTGAACGAAGGGTAGCTAGAAAGGTTACAAAAATGTTGCTTGTTGGATGGATCATGAGGCAAAAGCCGAACAAAGTAAAAGGCTCAAAGGACAAACACATTTTAGGCTCGAATACGTCGAAGTGGCCGCAGGCGGTGTTTATTAGAGGCTAGTTATAGCAGGGTAAAGAAACTGCTAGTTGTGTGGGCTAGTTATAGTGCCAAGTTATAGTGCTAGCACATACAGGTATAGTCAACTCGGCCGGTCCCTGATCTTGGCCTGAATAAAGAGTGCTAGGGACCATTTATGCTAGCCTAAAATTTATTGTGCCAATTTATTGTGTCTAAATTTTCAAGGTGGCTATTATTTATTTATTATTTATTTTTCTTGCTACATACTTGTATTGAAGCCAACTATTTTTTTTGCCCCAGCTAGAACGTTGGCTAAGCCGACTACTTGTTAGTGCCAGAAAGAATGTCTCTAGGGGACCCCATGAGACCTAACTAATACTACTCTCACTATTCTACTATGCATTATCATAAGAGATGGGCGATTCCTCTGGGATGGGCTTTTGGGCTCTCCCTCCAATATTCGACGGGCTGGCAAAGCGACAGGAGCAGCAGCAAAGCAGCCAGAGATAGAGAGAGGGCTTTTCTTCTTCTGTATTCCTTTGAAGTTGTACTCGTAGTTGTTCTAGCACGTATTTTGCCCCCGCCTTAGTAAACTTAGTAGACTTGACAACATTATAAAGCCCGCACCGCCCATCCGCATTACGAAGCCTCCGCATTCCGGGATCGCTTTGCTCGCTCTGTTTTGTTAACATTCATTTTTTTTGCCTTCTCACCCGCTCATTATTGCGACTCTTTTGAGATATTCTTTTTGCTATGTAAGTCACCCTCTACTCTGTCGCCGATTATTCTGCAACAGCGCTCGGCCATCACCCTAACCCTCTCCCCTTTGCTCTCTCCGCCTTTCTTCTCAAGCCACAGAACAGCCCAATTGGTATTACAAAGAGAGAAGTGAACTGAGGAGAGCCGTGTTCCCAACACTGCCTCTGCGGCATCAGTCAATGTGTGCCTTGGATTTATGTCTGGCTTTGTGTAGTAATTTGTAGCTTGGCTGGTAACGAAGAACGAATGTCTGCTCGTCTTGCACAGCTCTTTTGATCTGGCTTTCTCTTCTTGCAGCACATAATGTGATGCAGATAGACCTGGCCACACTACGATCCCTCACACCCGCCTAGCACACATATTACACTCCCCCTTCCTCATATCCCCCAATCTATTTCCAGGGCCAGGGCCAGGTCCAGGCGAGAGTTTGCAGTTGCAGTTCCAGTCCACCCACTGCCCCAGCCAGCTGGGGGGTGCCTTCCTTCCCTTGTCACGGGCCCTGCGTTGTGACTTGGTGCTTAATATCATCCTTTTCTCTTTCTATACACACCCGCCCTTTACAGAAGAAAGCCTACTGGTATCAGTATTAGCACTTCCAGTACAATACGGACCGTCCGTTTTATAACTGGCCTGGTTGCGCCCTTCATTTTATTTGGATTTTTTCCCTTTCCTCTCGTTTTAACTCCTTTTGTCCATTATCACTTCCACGCTTCTGCAACCCGCACTTTTGCAACTACGCCACCTAGACTCTAGACAAGAGAGAAAGAGAGAGAGAGAGAAAGAAAGCAAGAACCCGACTAACAGCCGTCAGTAGTAGTTCTTCTCTATCCCCACCGTCTTCTTAGCTTGCTTCTCTTTCTGCAACAACCTAATTCATCGCCGCGCCCAATCAGCACCGACTATCGCCAACCATCATCAGTATCAACAACAACAACAACAAGAACAACAACACATATCACCGCCTCTTACCAACCATCAACCCAGAAATCATGGCTTCCGAAGAAGGCGCCGGCGGCGGCATGGAAAACAACACCAAGGGCAAGGGCCCTGAAGTCCCGGCTTCCGTTGCCAGCCAGACCAGCACCTTTCCCGCACACAAGAAGCAGGACCCGCGCCATTTCGACACTCCGCTCTCCGCCTCGGTCGCCAAGGCCTCTTCGTCCGCCTCATCCTCGTCCTCATCGTCACAGTCCAGCACACCAGCTATCTCCAGAGCAAACTCCACCAAGGGATCCTCCAAGCACTCCTCGTTTTTGTCCTCGGCAACGTCAGCTGCCGAATCCAGCCTGGAGCCGCCCGTCACTAGAAACACTCTCATAGAGCTCGACGTCAACCGCATCGTGCTCAACTCACGCCTCCGCCATGACATCAACTTCGACCCCGAGCTGCACTTCCGCCCCAACATGGACGGTGACAAGGGCCGCAAGAAGAACCAGCGTGCCGAGCAGTTCTGGCTGCTGCTGGAGGAGCAACTTAGCCTGTTCCTCGTCAACCGTGATGCCTTCAAGAAGAAGTACGGCCATTCAAACAACTGGTGTCTTCCCAACCTTCTCAAGGCCGTCAAGGAGATCATCCAGACCCTCGTCCCTAGCAGAGATCGCCCGTCACTGGACGAGTGCTTCAACCTAGACCTGCTGATGCAGCAGTTCGACCACGGCGTTGCTGACCTAGAAAAGCTGGCTTCATGGCTAGCTACCCTGCTCAAGTCCCACTGCGCCCCTATGAGAGACGACTGGGTCGACGACATGTACAACATGCTGAGCAAAGGCAACCGCGAGAACGACATCAAGATGCTAGTCAAGGGCCTGCGTGACCTACTCTGTGTGCTGGAGGCCATGAAGCTGGACGTTGCCAACCACCAGATCCGCTGCCTGCGTCCTTCATTGATTGAGGATACTGTCAAGTTTGAGAAGAGATATTTCGAAAAGAAGATCATTTCCGAGCGTTTGGATGTGGCCCCGGCCTGCAACTGGTTCAACAGCGTACGCAGCTACACCAATGGCTTTGTAAAGGCGGCTACCGAGGCCAATGCTTCACATATCCGCGCTCTAGGCGATCTGGCTATCTTGGGTATCGCCATGGCTCAGATGACTATGCCTATTGTCTTTGCCTACCGTTTCCCTGCCCCTTCAAGCCACCACCATCACCACCACCACCACTCAACCTCTAGCTCGTCTACTCACGTGCCCTTCACTTCTATCCCACCAACTTTCATGCACGATGAGGAGCGTATTCACAAGTTGCGCGATGAAGTAACCGAGATGACTGCTCTCTTCATTGCCATGCGCCAATATGACGAGCTGGTCAAGATTGCACCCAAGAACCAGCCGCTGATGTTCCTTCGTACCTGTCGGAAGCTATGGATGTCGACTTTGACTTCAACTCTCCTCCTATCTCGCGCCCTGCCTCAGTGACTCTTAGCGCTAACGGCTCTGCCGAGTCGTCTCCCCGCAACTCGCCTCGCTCGTCACTCATCTTCTCTGCGCCGCGCCAGACCGCCAAGGAGGCCCGCGATGCCGTGTACCAGTCTCTTGTAGACCTTCTCAGAACGGTGCCCTCGTCATCCTCGCAAAGAAATGGCGCCTCCCGCTGGGATGTCGTTGCCCCCATGTGGGCTCTGCAGGTCGTCCGCAACACCTCTGCGTCCCTGGATAAGGTCGCCGAAATCGAGGCCCTTTTCAAGCAGAGCATGGCAACCATGACCACCGACATCGCCATCCATGCGCAAATGCACATCTTCCAGCATCTTTCGTGGGAGATCATGCCCCGTCTGCGCGATTTCCGCGGCATGAAGGCGTGGCACCTCTTCACCAATGGCACTGCCGGCCGGCCTTACACACCTTCTCGCGGCGTCACTTCGTCACCATTGCAGATCGAGACCGCAGGCATCGCGCTTATGGCCACTAAGATTGCTCACGTTGCCACCCTGCACTACCAAGTATGGGCGCCCGTATATGCCGGAAGTTCAATCCAGTCGCCGACGCCGCCTGTGTCAGATGATGGCGCCAGCAACAGCGACTAGACTGTGAATTTCGAAAAAACCGCCTCGGCACTTCCCAAAGCGACTGGATCAACCTCATCATCCCCCTGCTCCTAATAACTGTTCGGTCGCAAGCCGCTCTTCTCTCATCTTATACACTCACGCTAACGGTCGTACTATCTGCTTGTTTCCATCATTTATACTTTTCACATCACTTCACTACTGTCGGATCGCATTATTCGTTATCTCATACCCATTTACTCTATTGCGTCCTTTTTGCTGGCTTTCTATTCTATTTTATTCATCTATATCTGCTTCTGGGCGCGTGATATCATTCGTCACTTGACCCTGGAAGAGAGGCGTATATCTCGGCGGGGCACATTTCACTGGCGTTTTCTATTTATTTTACTATCTCTGCTTTTATCCCGGAATACATTTTATTTCTTGGTGTATTTTTTTGTTATTCCGATGGCCTTTTCTCGTGAGACAAAAGCGCACGCAATTAGACGGAGGAAAAGAGCTGTACTTTATTAGGTTTCCCCTGCTAGCTTCATCGCCTTCGCTGGCACATGGCTAACACATATCTGTTATTTTTGTTGTTTCGGGTTAAAGGCGGCGTAGCGGCTTTTTTTTCTTGTATAAATTTGGCGAGCTAGAATAGCACTGTTTTTACAGTGACCTCCTTTTCACGAGGCTTGGCTATAATCTATTCTTGCCGAAGTAAATATGAGGGGAAAAGCGGTTGTGTTCTTGTTTTATTCCCTCTATGCTTCAGGCGATCGGAAGGAAAAAAACTAGGAGTCTTTTTTGCCTCTTATATTTTTGTTGCTTCACACATGTTTCTGGTTTGATTTTTTGCGTGTTTCGGGGCTTTGTTTTTCTTTTTGTCTTGTCGCTTTACACACTTGGCGTTTTTTCGGTTTGCTTGTTGTTTTTTTCTTTGGGGTGGCAATTATCTGCTTTATTTTTTCTACTACTTTTTATTCTATTGACATGTCATATTTTTTCTCATCAACATCATTTCTCTTAAGCTGCTTATTCTGTTCATCCCACAACATATCATTCTTGCGTCTCTATTTTTTTTTTGCCACTGTAACAATCCATTGATACCAATTTGCTGCTATAAAAAACATGCCATCCTTATTTTTTTTCCTTTCACACTTTAACTTAATCTCTCCATATTTGTGTGCGTCGTAGAATGAAACGGAAGCATGACTGAAAAAGAAGATGTGTAGCCACAACGGTGCCGATGAAGAACTAAGATAAGCGCTGTAGGTCATCTATTCGATTTTCAATATCACGATGCTAGGTCATCTGTAACTCTTCCTTCGAAGCGGGCTGGATTGTCTGTCATGTGAGTTGGGTGATATTTCATGTTACTCTAGAGCGGGTTAAAAAATGAAGTAAAATAGCACGAATAGACATTCTTTTTTTTCTTTTGTCTTCATATTCAATTAGTTCTCTAGAGATGAGACGGTAGAATTATAATGATACATAATGGATAAAATTCAAATCCTATAAAGAATGGATATACAGTCGATTTGAGTACCACGTGAACTTAATCACATCTTATATGGGGAACATCAACACTTTTCCTATCTTGGGTTGATGATCACCTGGAAGATACTTGTCAAGACATATATTTCTTAATCCACCGGTGTATCATGAATCATCATAGTAAAATAGCATGGACAAATTAGACTTGACATCATCATATAAGAATAGGAGGTCATAACGGGTATAAAGTTTACTGCTATCCCATCAGCGGTGTTATAAGGATATAGCCCAAGGTATCACTAGTACGAGTACACGATATCAAGTTAAATGTGAAAATAATATATATTGTAGAAATATTCCGCTCCATATATTTTGATAATATTAGAAACAAGTCCACACAAGTACAGAACAAACAAAAACTTAGAATTTCTTGTTGCTTGAGAAAACAAATAATTCGACAATTGTTTATAACTATATGTAGAAAAGTAAAAGACAAAAAGGAAATCCGCTAAAAATAGAAAAATAAGTCTAAGTAGTTAAGTAGTGAAAAAAAAAGATCAAAGTCATGATACAGAAAGGCGAAAAGTAGAATACTTTCGTCGCATCGATAGAGAGAAGTATAAAACAAGAAGAGAAAATATGTCCCTTATTTCTCCCCAGATTGATATGTAAAAATAATAATAAACAACCACTACCATAGCCTCTCGCTCCGCAATATTCGTAGAAAATAAAAATATAAAGAAATAGAAGTAAAAAAAAGCTGGTCAGATACAATCATCATGCCAATAACGAGAAAATATATAAGAAGAAAAAAAAGTATAGAACCTACCAGAAAAGACCATTTATATGAAGAAAAGATCATTGCAGGATATCAACAAAAACAATCATGTTGAAAAAAAGAAAAGAAGACGGGAAATATAGGGAATTTGTTACAAGGCCAACAAAACAAACACCTCCACCAAACCGCCAGAGTTTTTTTTGTTCCTTTTGTTCCTCTGTGGGAAACATATATATTTGTGTTTCCCCCATGAAGAACAAAGGAGAGAAGTCAAACAACATCAGATGAGTCTTACTCTCGATTACGCCGCTGGCCGATTCGGCGTCAACGGTGTCCGAAGGCCAGCCGCACGTCTCATCTTTGTGAGTTCCTCTTCGACACGACGTCTACGTGCCTGTTCATCTCTCAGCTCATCCTGGAACTTTCTTCTCTCTTCACGCATCGTCGACCGGAACTGTTCGCTCAACATAGTTGCGCCCTTGGCAGCCGCAGCCGCTCCGGCTGGAGTGGCTTTGAGTTTCTCGGCATCGACTGTTTCTTGTAACTTGGCTATGCGTTCGCGGCTGGCGAGCACTTCCTTGTCTAGGCGGTCGCGTACTTCTTGGAGCTCGTTTTCAAGCATGTTGCGCGCTTGTTCGGCTTCGTCGAGGCGGTTTTCGATCTCGGCCTTCTCTTTCTCCGCTGTGATGCTGACGCCGGTGATTTCTTCTAGTTGTTTGGCGGTGGAGGCAAGTTCCTTGCGTAGAGTATCGCGCTCTGTGCTGATCTTCTGCATCTCGAGATTGCTCTTCATGGCAGCGACATCCTTGGCACGTTCGGCACGAGAGCCGTATGCGCCATCTAGCTCTGCCTGAGCAATAGTCAACTCTGTCTTGAGCTCCGCAAGCATCAGGTTCATGCTCTCTAGCAAATCTTCCTTTTCTTGTACTTGGCGAGCCTTCATGTCGGCCTCCTTCTGCTTTGCCTCAAGCGCCTCATTGATGGCGGCGCGGGCTGTGTTCGATTCGGCCAACTGTGATGACAGGCTAGAAATCTTGCCATCGACAGCAGCAACCTGTACCTCAAGCTCCTTGCGCTGCGCTTCGGAGTGTGTGAAACGAGACTCGGTCTGTTGACGAACAGTCTCAGCTTCGCTACGGCTGGCTTCGGCGGCAGTCACACGAGACTCCAGTGCTCCACTAGCAGCTTTAAGAGCGTCCAATTCGGACTGAAGAGCCTTGGCCTTGGCACTATCGTCGTTGCCGATAGCACGGGCTTGTGTCAACTCCTCCATATCGCGTAGGGCGGCCTGTAGTACGCCTTCGTTCTGGGATACTTCGGCACGCGCGCGTTCCAGATGGCCCTTAGACTCTGTGAGCTGCGTGCGCAATTCGATTATCTCCTCTTCCTTTGTATCCAGCTCGCCCTGGAGTCGTTGAACTTCTTCGGCATCGGCCTTTTGGTTGAGCTCACGCTGTTGCTTGATTTGGCGCTTGAGTACCAGCTTCTCATCGGCTAGACGGCGCACTCGGCTTGCCATCCAGCTTACTTTAGAGGTGAAGGCAATGAAGCTGTATGGTTCGTTGAGATCTTCCTCTTCCATATCGTCTTCTTCGTCATCTGGCAAGCCCTTGTCGGCGCGCTGTTTCTTGCGGTCGTCGCGGTCCTTCTTCATGAAGGCTGCACGGGACTGCATGTTGTCCCAGATGATTTTCAGCTCGCCTTCTACGTTGCTGCTCGTTGTCGATACATCGACAGCACCACGGGGGCCTAGCTCTTTCTCAGCAGATGCGATAGCTCCCTCCAGATAAGTGATTTCATCCTCTAGTAGCTTTCCAGTAGGCCCAGGAGAGGGAGGTTGAGCTGCACCGGCAGATGCCAACATAGCAAGAACGATGCCGTTGATGGCACGGAGTCTGGCCTGGTTTTCGCCGTTGTCTTGGTCACCGTTGCCATTAGAGGTGCTGTATTCTTGCTCCTGGCGGGCCATTTGTATTCCCTTCTCAAGATAGTCGAGTTGTGTGTCGATAGTAAGTTGGCCTGGCGCGGAATCACTACGTGGTTGCATAGGGTACTCGGCATTCTCAGCTGGGTTGAAAGCAATGATCAGGTCACGCACGGTTTCGTTGATGCTCTCTAGCTTCTGCTGGGTGTTTCTGAATGACATATTTTCTTGTGACAGGCGAGCGTTATCCTCCTTGAGCTGCTCCAAATCTTCGCGCAGACGGTTAGTCTGTTCACGGATGGGCGACTTGACGGGGATCTCAAGAGCGCTGATTTGCGGCCGCGATAGCTGAGTTGGGTCGTCGTAGCCAAAATCGTCATTGGAAGCCAGGCTGCTGCGGTTGGTTGAGTACGTATAGAGGCTCTCTGGACTACCAGGCATGCCATTGACCATTTGCAGACCGTTGAGATGCTGCTGCTGTTGCGCCTGTTTCTTACGTGAAGCTCGGTGTGTGAGCTGTAGAATAGCCGCGGTATGCTCGAGCAGACGGCGTTGGGGCTCCATGAGGCGCTTTTCTAGCTGGAATAACTCTGATGCCAGCTCTTCGCAGCGTTTCTCGGCTGTCTCCCGCTCAGCCTCTGCCTCACGTGCGCCGTCTGTAGACGAGCCACTAGTACGATTAGACAAAAGACTGCGCCGGCGGGTTCCGGGGGTGTACAGTTTGGCCATGGACACAGCAGCATCACGGTACTTGGTTTGCAGAGCCAAGTTGGCCTTGGTCTGGTCCACGCGCTGGGTCATGTACTGGCATTGCTTCTTCAGCATATCGACTTGGTCTTGGGAAAGAACTTCATAGCTGCGGCTGTCGGCAAGGGCGGTTTCGGTGAGGAGATGAACTTGGATAGGGTCTTTGAGATCGACAAAGTTGGTGCTAGTTGGACGCTGGTACACGAGATTCGTTCAGAGTCAGTAATTTTTTCCATGTGTATTGTGTATAGAGAGAAGTATGTGCCTTGGGATAGCGACGTACCTGAGCAGACATAGGACTGTCCATTGCAAAATTTCCGTTCTTGTAGCCGTCTACAAGCAGCTTGCCGCTGACTGGCACCGACAACCGTGGAGCGCCGTTCTGTTTCTGGGCACCGAAGCGCTGCTGCTGCTGCTGAGGGTAGGCACTCATTTTGCCGTGCAGAGGGCTAGAGCGTTATAGTGGATGTAGAGGGGTGTTCAACGCTCTTTAGCGGTGGCTATACTGGCGATAGATATGATACGGTATAGATATATAGAAAGCAAGGCAGACGATCAGAGTCAGCAGGACTTAAATTCCGCGCAGACTATCGTGAACTTCTGGTTCCAAGGACGGCTAGACGGTCGCTTCAGTGCAGTCCAGGCTAAGCCAGAGGCTGTAGGCACATGCAACTAGAGAGGCGTTGCAGAAAAGGAGGAGGTCGGTCTTGGGGCAAGGGCGCGTGGTTCTGAGACTCAAGCTGGCGATAGTCTAAGCTCGATAGCCTTAACTAAAGAGCCGTAGCGTAGCGCAGAATAAGTGGCAGCCAGTCTATATGAGAGAAGAAGGCTGGTATTACGGTATCAAGAAGCTGGCGGGTGATACAACTCTGATAAGTGTATCAAAGCACTCGGTCGGTTTGCTAGGAATTAAAGAAATAAAAATATGGGGAGGAAAAGAAAACCAGAAACGGGCGATTCGAGAATCTCGGTTGACTCTTTCTAAAACACTCGTGCTAGAAAAAAGAAGAAAGCAAAAACGACAATCGTGGAACGGGATCCCAGAAATTGGGAAAAGGGAAAATCACAGCCGCAAATCTTTTAGCAGGCACTCAATCGAAAGCCGAACCTAAACTTGAACTTGAGCCGGCAAACGAAGCGTCGATTTTGCGATTTTTTTTGGCGATGCAGTGACGAGGAAGAAAGGCGGGTAATTTGTTTGTTAATTGAATGCGTCCTGTCATTCTTTGTTCTTTTTCTTTGTTGTTTGCTCTTCTTTCTATCGCCGCCTCCAGAAGCTTCAATTTCCACTGACAGCCTCCCAGATAATAAAATCCAGCAGCCTAGCTTGCTGCTTCAGGGCCCTGTTGGGGGCCCACCAACTAAAAGCCGCCTGAAGGGGACGCCAATTACCGGTGTGGGTCTCTCGCTCCATGCGCTGAACGGCGCGGACTGTGCTGCGCACTGGCTGGGCGTTGCAGCAGTACAGTGCACAACCCGCCTGTTCCCAGGGGTTAAATTGGCGTCTGGCGTCCTCCGAAGCAAGCATCTTGCGCCTATTTTCAGGGGCAACATGTGTGTTTGTACCGTGTCTGCACTGTCCCTGGCCGTGCTTTTCGCATGATTGGGTACGGTGCTCAAACTAAATTGAGCTGTTGCTTCAATAGGCGTTATCTGCACTGGCCAGCAGGCAGTCGTCGTCACTGCCATTTTTGGCCATGGTCCATGCCCATTTTTATTTATCTAGTATTGCCTTGCCCAATCTACCGGGGAAGCTGTGACAGAAATGCTTTAGAATGGTGATGCAATGCAAAGTGCAACTACCTCAGGTAGTTCTAGCAGAATATCGCTTGTATCACAATACCGTCCATATTTTTTAGTGCAGCTGGACGACCTTGAAGACTTCAGTCTCGTCTTCTTTGCTCTCTTTCAGCCCTCACCTCACCTTGTTTTGCTTTAATTTGTCTCGTTCTGTATTTCTCTCGTTTTCTCTGTCTCCCAACCCAGAATCGCAGTCCTGATTCTTCTCTGATTTGCATTTTTTCCTGGGCTGCTGGTCAACACTGAAACATTACCGTATTGCGTTATCCTTACTTGGCTCTATAAACCAACGGTCCACGTAGCCTGAAGCGACATTTAAAGATCCATCTTCGGCTAGTCACTTTCCGGGGGGCATTTACGAGGCCGGGTTCAGTATTTTCCCCCCTCTCACTATGCCATATCCTATGATTTCATAAAAGAATAGAGTTACGATCGTCGCTAGAAAGTTGCCTCATAGCGTTCGTATAGTATGCTGGGTCGTTCGTTTCCATGCTCCCCAGAGCGGATAACTTCATCTGTTTGGTTGCTGGTCCTCGGTCCCGCAGGCAGGTAGGCAAATACATACAACTAGATATTCATCATGGAGGGAGGGATAACAAAACATATGCTCATTACTGCCCTCTCGCCATTCTCAGTGCCCAAGTAAGATTTCTTCCCTGGTTACATGGTAATGGAGGTCTCGTTTACTCTGGAAGTTCCCCAACTCTGACGCCGGCTTACACATGCGTTAGCATCAGCCTATTGCTTACTTAGCCTGTTGTGTTATGTGTGCAATACACAATGCACCAGTAATACAACTACATATGTATATTCACTTACATAATACGTCGTATTATTGATTATCATTATACAACGTACATACATACATATATATGTATTGTACGTGTATGTAGATGCCAGCCATAATCTTCCTCCTGAGTCTATAACCAGATATTTCTACAATAGGAAACAATAAATACTTTCATCTCTCTTTGCCTATGGCGGAGTCTCGATATCGCGAGCGCATATAAAGAATCAGCCCAAGGTCACCCCTATCGATTCACTTGTTGCCTTCTTTTTTCGCCACGATAGCCGCCATGATTAAAATAGAATAGCATGCGGCGACATACATACATATGTACATACAGATACATTGTAGTTTTCTCATCCCTGAGATTACTCACTGTTACTCAGTCTACTATAAGCTTAGCTTAGCGAAAGACATTTCATAGGTCAGCACAACCTATCTACACACGAGGCGCAAACAGTGGCTTGTCTACCTGACAGTAACAAGCAAAGTCAAATATTCACAAGCATATGTTATAAAGTCGTCCAAGTTGTATCAACCGTAGAAAGTAATGTGGCGGTCATCAAGTTGATGAAGATTTGGGATGGCATATGATCGCCATTCTGTACCATTAAGAACAGAGTTTCTTTCTAGATCTGTATGAGTATGTGACTTTTTTTTCCGATTCGGTCACCGAATGTTTGTTTCTCTTTATAAAAATGTGTTTGACTGTGACAGTTCGAGTGGATGAACAAAACGAACCACCCACACCTCATGGAAATCAAGGTGTAATTCGGGTTACATTTCCATTAACTCATTAAATGACATTAACCCTTATGTGTGTATGTAACCCTAGTATATACCAATAGTTTCCGTCTTCAAGTTCTTCTTTTGAAGATCACCAAGTAATGCGCTGCCTTGGAACTTAAGATTCACATCAATTGATCAGCAGATCGGAATTAAGACATCCCCGATCAAAGTATCAAGATCGGAGCTGAATTGTTAGAGAAAGCCAGTAGCATCTAAGCCTGTCCATATAAACACAAACCATGTGTTCTATGTAGGTAGAACCGGGAAGCCAATATATCAGCCTACTACCATACTATCACATTTGTTGATGTTCTTACTAAAGTTGGACTTATGATGAACTACGCGCGGTGTATTCACTTCGTTACCAAAGCCTGTTTCCATGTCAAACGTACCTATCACGTTTATACATGTGTGCATTCACCTTGCTTCTGATAACCTGCTTGCCAAAGTCCGGTGCCGATACCGATCTGAGTCTCGATATCATAGTGGTCTAGTGACTCGGGAATACGAAATAAAAAGGCTGGATATGATTTCTTTCTACGATGGTTCTCTTTCTTCCAATGCAATGTCTCGGCTACAAAAAGTACGCCGAATTAGCCGAAATAAATACCAGAACCAAAGATCGAGGCAGAATATGACGACGCTGACGACACTTAGACGGACAGAACGGAGAGCGTCGCCGACCAGAAACGAAAGAGCCAGGAAGAAGCGTAAAGTTCGCGGCTTTCTATTTCCTCCGTCCTCCTTCTGTTCGTCGTGTGTTGCTGTTTGTCTCGTTCAAGGTACCATCTGCAAGTGATCGACATACAGACTTACCTTTCTTTGGATATGGTTGGACGGTCAGGCGACAGGAAATATATTGAGGACTAACTATTTTGGAAACAGGAACAACAGTGAAAAGAAAAAAAAGAAACCCAAACGTACAAATTTGCCTTCGTGGATATATCTGTACATATATATTTACACACATACGGATATAGTAGTAGTAGTGAAAGTGATGACAGACAAAGTACGATGCGTACATTTCAGAGCATGACACGATGCACCCTTCTATTACATTTCTGTATGTATACTTGTAATATATTACGACGTGATAGTGGATATTGCTAGTTGTGATAGAAGAACGTATGCATGTAGCCTGCATGAATGATTTGCAATTCATGTACAGATATATACGACAACAATGTTTAGTTTAGTTAGTAGAGCCAATGCACCACATAGCACTAGAAATAATAAAGAACAACCATCGTGGGAATGAGGCAGTGATACGGAGTTGGATCATCTGCATATGCAAGTGAAGGCAATAATCACAGCGCAAAGAAAGCAAATAGAACGCAAATCCTATTGCTCGGAAGGATATTCTTTCGTCGGGCATCAAGAACTTAGGAATTTAGGAAAGATAAAAAACTAAGTTAGAGCCAAAGATAGAACAAACCGGCTGTCATGTCTCAGCCCTCTTTTGATTTTTAATCTTTGAAACTTCATGTGGTATGTTTCTACATATCATGATTATACTCTACATATAACAATAATAGAGTAAGGGACATGAAAAGAAGACATGTAAAAAAGCAAAAGGCTGGTTGGTCTCTTTGATATTGACATGACGTCTCATTTGACTCTGTTTTCTAACCATTTTTGAGGTTGTATGAACTCTGAATAAAATTAGGGGCATAAGGAGAACCTTTGAGATATGTACACCGAATTAAACGATACTAAGTGTACAAATATAGTCACTTATCTGCCTCTATACCATCATGTTGCTATCAGAATTCATACCGTCAATCGTTGCGTTTCTATTGGATAGAGTCCCATCTCGTCTTCGATAGTCTTACTGGCTGGAATCCCATCTCTATTACTATATCCTTCTTCTTATTCCTTTATTAAATTGCTTAGATCTATCTACTATGACAGGAAAGAAATCGACATCAGGTTCCTGGGTTTCCAGGTCTGTCTAGCACGCGATTAAGATGCACGGCACACATACAGATACAGCTATATTTTATATGGCAGCCAAGATGAGGAGGAGGATATTAATGATATTGGACAAGAGAGACTGTACGGGAGACAGAAAACGAATCAGAAGTGATCGACATGCTGTGATGGATTGATTTATACATTATTCCTTCTGATATATACGGGTATATGGTAGAGAAGTAAGAGGGCGTGAGTATAGGAGTTGCACAACTTTGTTGGATTGTAGTTCGCCTTGATACGACTTGGCGTCTAGTGCTTATTAGTAGTCAATAAGTAGACGAAGAAGACACGGCAGAACCGGAGAGGTTACATTCCGGCTTCTAAGCGTAATAATTTGTGATGTCCGGAGTCGAGCTAGGGTTGAAAGTACAGGCCCTGGATATTCTAGCCCGGCATTTTTATAGCGATGGGATGCAACATACTTCAGAGCCTATTTCGCATGACTTCTATGTGTTGTTCATAGGACTTACCAAGGCAGGCTAAGGCTATTCCAGAGGCAAAAATACACTAGTAGAATGCTTTAAATAAGAATCATAGGCTCTGCTGCTACAGTAGCAGTAACACGTACGATATAACAACAACAGAAATCAGAAAAAAAGAAAGACAAGGGAAATGAAACGAAAGACAGTGAAGGCGTCGTCATCTGAGCCAATTCACTACAGAGAAACTGCGAGACTTGCGGGCTTCCTTATCATGACCCGAAAGCGGTAAAAAGATGTTTCCATGTCGTGCTACTGTGTGGTGCAGATAAAGTTCGTGAGAGAAACAGCCAAGACGTGGTACATTTGGACTTGGTCTAAGACCACTGGGGGAAGCAAGGTCAAGGCTACTTGGTAGAGAATAGGTGCCAAGACTACGGGGGAAGCATGTGTTACTGTAGAACGTGGTGGACGGTGGCACTGCGTGGCTATTAGTACTATAAATTATAGGCCGGAAGAGTAGCTAAGCATTATACAAGCATCATATACAGTTAAACAGAACACAAGACAATGATAAGCAGTCTATCAGCAATAAACAGTTATTGCATGCCTAATTCTTTATGGTTATAGGAGAGAGGGAAGACACTTGGCCAAAGATTGGTTGAGAAACAGTTTCCGTTCCCGATATTGCACATATAAATATCCATATAAGCAATATAGTGATACAGTAGTAGCTGCAGCTCAGCGTACCTTGAATGGGATCTAGGGATAAGGCGGACAGGACAGAAAAGACTACGGCTGGGAAGGAGTGAACAACTAGAAGAAAGGCTGGGGGAGCTGGCAAAGGAAGAACTCTATATCTGGCGTCCCATGATGATAGTTGAATAAGCCCACATATGTATATACGGATATTCTTCTGTACTGTTGATGTTCATACATACAGATAAGGGCCTATAACTATTGCGTTTAGAATGAGGATTTACAGGGGCGTATCACATGTTGTCAGCTACAATATTAAAAAGCGGCCGAAGCCGACTTTTTGCTCGTGTCTTGATCATGGCAGAAAGATGGTTTTTTGACTGACAAAAAGTGACCGGTCGTAGAATTGGGCTGAAATCCTACCCGGAAACTAGAACTAACTAGTTATCTAGATATAAGAAAACAAGCCAACAGAAGCAGCCGTTTGCGATTTTTGCGTGGCGTAGATATTTCCGACAGACGGGTTGTCTGATTTGAATACGAGAATTATTTTTTGCCTGTGGTTCTATGAGGCTTCTCTCTGCGTAATATCATGAAACCTATTCAAAAGAAGAAGAAGAAACAGGAAGCTGTCTTTGATGATCTTTGAGAAACTAGGGTTGGAAGCCATGGCATGACATAAAGAATATATTCTTCATAGAGGGAGGGCATACAGATACACAAGTTTTAGCTAGCAAGAAAACAGCTATAGACAAAGCTTCTCCTCTAAAGGAAAAGAAAAGAGTGTCAAGGGCTGTGTAAGTGGAAATAAAGTAAGCGTAAGCCCAAAAAGACAGCAAATGATGACTTTTTTCATTTTTTTTTCACCGGCCTATATTCGTTCCCGCTAGCGCCGGATCTGCAATGGCAACCATCACATTTAACAAGAAATCAAATAAAGACTATAATACAACAGAAAAAAAAGGTAAGAAATTAAAGGCCACAAGTCACAAGCGACTGGCCTTCTGACTGCATAAAGACCCGCCACATTAGTAGGAACAGACCTTTATTTTCTTCTTTTAATCACATCAAAAAGTACGGCTTCTCATTCTCTCATGATAAATCGGCCGTTGAAGCTTCTTGCTGCCCTTGTCATACACGCCTATAAAACGCACACATCAGCTTTTTGCTCCCTTCGCCGGCCTTGGCAGCGTTGCAGTATAGGAGGCACAAAAGGAACAATAATACAGTTGGCCAGCGGGCTTTTCTTTAGACTTATAGGGCACTGTCTACCCGGTGATTAGCGCTAGTGAAAATCTCTTTTAGAGAGCAAATGAGGAAATGTGAAAGGCAATTGGGCAGGGCTTCAAGGGTTGGTTGTTAGCTGGGATGATTCATCGGCGGTCAACGTTGCCCGATTGAGCGAGCTAGTAGTAGTTCGATTGGCCCGTCTAACTGAGCTGGCAGAAAAGAAAGGAAGGGAGACAAGAAAGTGGCCGGGTTCTTGTGCCTTTGGGGTATTAGTTTGATAATGATGGTAGTTGGTGATGAGGGGGGTAGTAAGTCGGCAGTGTTACTTAATAGAGGAATGAATGTACTGTCAGACTGGTCTTGATCATCGCCATCAAGAAGAAACCTTGGGAAGCTGGTACAGTCGGTGATTCGCAAACGGAATAGAACATTGGTATACAAAGGGATACACTAGATGGCGGACAACTGCGGAGGACAGGCGCAGCCAAACCCTAAGCGCTGGCGACTAACAAACAGTCTGAAGTGTCTGATGTTTGACATCTGTCATGGTCAAAGGTCGAAGAAAACTAACTGTACGTACTGCAAGATGAAGTCAAGACCAGCAGCAAGTAAGAGGAGGATTTGACTAACTGGCTGTTCCACGGCCAGTAAAAGGAGGCACCCTCTCTATCTCACTGCTACGTTGAAGCCACTGACGGACGGCCCAGGGAAAATAAGTCTCCGTTCTCTATCTGTATATACTGACTGACTGACTTACAGCAGAGCAGGGCGCTGTATGCTTGTCTGCCTGCATATTCTGTTTACTTTGGTAGCATAGCCCTTGTCAGTATGACGGAGACTGTAAAGATGTCAGTAAGAATAAAGACCGAACAAGAAACCAAATATAGGAAAGTATATTTAGCGTCACACATGCATATCTCTGCCTCGATCCTCTTGTTTATTTTCTTCTTCCTGAGATACTTACTACAGAAGGGCGTGAGACTTAGGGAGGGAGTGAGACTATGGTTGAAAACGGGAAAACAAAGTACCAAGTACTATACATTAGTATGTGACCAAAGTCATGATAGTAGATGGAAATGGTTGTTTTCCCTTTCCTGTGAGATTATCCTCAGCAGGGCCAAAATAAGGCAAGCGATGCGGAAATGGGTGTGAATATTCGGCTGGCGGACTAGATGAATAATTTATTTATTAATTTAAGTCTATAGTTCGGCAGAGGGAAAGATAAACAAGAAAAAAAAAAAGAGAAAAAAACAAGGGCGTTTGGCTGTTTTTTGTTAACGCCGATTCTGCCTCCCTTGCTCTTCAGCCGGAGCCAAGAAATCGAAATCGGAATAATAGACTGGTCACTTTGGTATATTCTGTAATTTGTTCTTGAATCTGCTCTGGAAAGCCTCTGTACAGCCTTAGTCATGCCATTTACTTACACACATCATCACTGATAGTAGTGATATTGCGGGCTTCGGCAATCTCATATAAGAACCGCTTCATGCCCCCCCTTCCTAGTGGGCTTGGATTAGATACTCTTCTCTATATCCCAACCACCACTCGTTTCCTACCGAACGGCTTGAGATTCCTTGTGTTTCTAACCTGACTCTGCGATCTGCGTCTTCTGTTGCTCCCAGAAGAACTCTGAACTGCGAGTCTGCTTAGATATAACAGAACCCCCGAAGCCCGTCACTTCTAATTTGTCCTGCCATCATCTTCATCTTGTGATACCCTCCCCGCCTTCGTTCTGCATAATAGACATATCTCATAATACCCCTCCTTTTTCTTTTTCTTCTCTTTTCTTTGTTTTAATATCTGTATTGCCTTCTCTTTCTCTCTCTTCTACAATGTTCGCTCCAGTGTCCCAACTGGCTTTGCTGCTGCTGTCTATAACGCAGTTGGCACTAGCCGGTCCTGTTCTCAGCCACCAGCCGGGCTTCAAGCGCGGCGATTCATCTCAGCTGCGAGAGTTTAGCCTCGATATCACGTGGGCTGACAATGCGCCGGATGGCTTCACGCGCCAGCAGTTCCTGATTAACGGGCAGTTCCCCGGCCCGACCCTTGAGATCAACGAGGGTGATGACGTCCAGGTTACCGTGACCAACAACTCGCCGTACAACACCACCATCCACTACCATGGTAAGCCACTGAGAATAGATGTCCTGGGAAGTTGAAGGGGGGGAGAGGATATATCTTGCTGACACCATGAAACGAACAGGCCTCGAGATGATCGGAACACCCTGGACTGATGGTGTCCCCGGTCTTAGCCAGCGCTTTATCCAGCCGGGCAGCTCGTTCGTGTACGCCTTTAAGACCACCCAGTACGGCAGCTACTGGTACCACTCTCACGCCCAGGGCCAGATCGACGATGGTCTATACGGACCTATTGTGATCCACGCGAAGTCCACCACGCCGTCGCCATGGCACCTAATCTCAAACTCATCATCCGACCAACAAGCCATTGCCTCTGCCGTAGCCGCCGTCGAGCCGCTAGTTCTCTCAGACTGGCAGCACCTAACCAGCGACGAACGGTGGAAAATCTCGCTCGAGAGTGGTATCGAGACGCCCTGCTACGATTCACTGCTGTTCAACGGCAAGGGAAGCGTACGTTGCAGATCTCAGGCTGATATCAACACTGTCACCGACACTACACAGCAGAGCTATCTGACCCTGGGTAACGCCACTCAGATGACCCTCAAGGGCTGTCTTCCCGCCTATGTTGTTAGTGAGGTGCTGGCTGCCGGCTACGCCACCAACCTGTCGGCTGTGCCGCCCAGCGTGTTCGATGTCTGCACCAACGAGACCGGCCCCGCAACCCTGCTGAACTATAACGCCTCGGTCACCACATATGGCGGCGTGGCTGATCACACCTGGGTGGCGCTTGACCTGGTCGCTGCCTTTGGTCTACTGTCGGTGTCCTTCTCGGTCGACGAGGTGCCCATGTACGTCTATGCCGTCGACGCTCATACATCGAGCCGCAGTTGGTTGATGCTATCCCTATCACCAACGGTGATCGCTACTCTGTGCTGCTGCGCCTCGACCAGGCCGGCACCTTTGCCATGCGCATGGCCTCGACCAGCACTGCTCAGATCCTGTATGCTCATACTTACATGACGTACAACGTGCCTGGCCAAGTGACTCCAACCGACGCTTCGACGCAGTACATTGACCGTCGTGGTGTCGGTGTTGATTCTTCCGTCGTCTTCTTCAACCAGACTAACATGAAGGCTTACCCTCCCGACAAGCCCGCTGCCGTGGCTGACCAGACCTTCATTATGCACATGCAGGTCGCTGCCCACTCGTACGAATGGGCTTTGAACAGCACCATCTACCCGTTGGCTCTCGACGCTGCGTCGCCCCCTCTTCTATTCGCCCCAGAACCAGCTCGCTACAACAACGTGACCATCACCACCAAGAATAACACCTGGGTCGATATCATCTTCGTCAGTGAGAAGATCCCTATGCCCTCCCATCCTATCCACAAGCACTCGAACAAGATGTTTTTGCTGGGCCAAGGCAAGGGCGACTGGACTTGGGCCACCGTGGCTGACGCTGCTGCTGCCATGCCTGGTGTCTTCAACTTCGATACTCCGCCGCATAGAGACACTATCGCCACTTTGCTGGCTACTCCCACGGAGAAGACTTGGATGGCTGTCCGTTACCATGTCGCCAACCCTGGCACTTGGTTGCTACACTGCCATATCGAGAGCCATCTCCATGGTGGCATGGCCGTCGTCATCCAGGACGGCATCGATGCCTGGCCAACCGTTCCCAATGAGTATCTGCATGCCGCCTAGAGCCGTTCAGAGCCTAGAATCTACCGATAGTTGGAATTGCCTTGTGTTGTTTTGTTTTTCACTATCTGTTCTCACTGAAGTGTGGGAATTTGTACGTATGCACAGAGGGCCGTTGTTGTTGGCCGATGGCACATTTTTTATATCTTTGTTATATTTTGGAGTTCTTCTTCCCTTTTGTATCTAATGAACTTGTCAGCTGTATACGATGCCGTTTTTGTTTTTTTGTTTTTTGTTTTATTTGATTTGATGAGATAAGAGGTCGCAGACGTAGTACATGTAATAAATAAATAGTATTTGTAGTGTAATATGACGTAATAGCTCTAGAATGGGGAGATATCATAAATATATCATATATAACTGAAATTAACAGAGATTAGCTGTTTCACCTTCACACTTAAAATTGAAATACATAAAATAAAATAAATACGACGGAGAAGAAATATTGCAACTTGCATGTGAAATATGTAAATGAATTTTGACCAGATAAATGCTTTCAAGCAACAAAGGTTGAGTTAATGATGCAACGTTTTAAAGTCAAACATATCTATCACGCCCAGATAGAGCTAAAGATGTTCAGTAGACAATGATCATAGATGAGAAGAAAGAAAACTATAAGAGAAAAAAACAAAAAAATAACAAATGGAAACAAGATAACAATAAACAAACAAAAGCAATCGAGGCTTTAGCGGTGAACAATGTAGTTGTAGTACTTGTGAATCGAGCCGATTTTGTTCCCATAAAAGAAAGTCTACCAAATCATAGCTTCTACTACTAAATGTACACTAAACTAAGCCCTCCTTTAGTCTAAGTAATCCTTGATTTCTTCAGACTCTTCCAATAGAGTATTGAACGAAAATGGCGCAAAGGGCCAACCGCCAAACTCGGCAAACTTGGAGAACGACTCGACCCAAGCCAAACGCAGCGAGTGAAGCATAGCAGAGGTACCCTCCATCATGACCAGAATAGCCACCGTGAGGAAGAACCACATGTAGAAGCAAATAACAATCATGATTACGCCGACAATGCCAGTAGTCTGCAGAGCAGGGCCTAGAGTCATCGACCATAGAACCATCGACAGCTGCTGGTGAGCAAGCGACAGAGCCCATAGACGAAGGTAGGATGCAGTGTGAGACACACAGTTCAGACAGAACTCGATTGTGTGGATGATTTGGTGAATCATAACCTCACTGAACTCGAACTCCTCATGGTCTTCGTCATCATCTCCGCCGCTACCGAGCATAGTCGCGCCCTCACTGACACTTTCGCCATCGATGCTATGAGGGCGGTCAGTGTGACCCGTGGCTCCGTCATCATCCTCATCGAGAGCACTAACGTGGGCCTGCTCGCCAAGTCCTCTATAGCCCTTGCCGCGGGCTTGGTTGTGCTCCCAACGAAGATAGAAGGGCTTCAGGAATAGCAGAATCGGCACTTGAGCAAAAGCTAGTAGAAGAAGGAAGACTTGCACAGTCGCCTGGTGAGGGTACAGTTCCTCGTCTAGAGTACCGGGCTGTAAGAACATGTAAATCAACATGTTTAGTAGACCTGGGGGCTGAGAGCCCTGGCCTAGCCAATCCACTGACCACTTGTAGATAATGCACATGACAAGGTAACCGAAAATGGACTGGAAGAAGATCATACCAGGAACGAAGTTACCCCAGATATCAATAGGTTTCTTAAAGTGCTTCGCGTTGATATACGAGAAGCAAAGGGAGTAAGTCATGTGAGCCCAGCCCAGAATGATAGACATCTTCATCTTGTAGGAGTTGCTGAAGATGAGATCGTTCTCAGCACCGTGCCACATCCAGTCCAGGCCAAAGGGATAACGGTAGCCTTCAACGGCAACGGCGCTAACAAGCTCGCCCTCGTAGCTAGGCTCCTTGCTCCAGCGCCAGCCACTTTCGAACAGAGTGAGAGACTTGGAGAAGACATCGTTGTAGATAAGACCAGTGAACAGCGAGAATATACCCATGATCAGAACAATGTAACGACCGTAGTAGATCATGGCGAATAGCTCGAACTTGACCTTCTTGAGAGGCTTTTCCCAATAGATCATGGCAAGGGCAGACATGAGCATGATGACGGCGTGTCCTAGATCACCAAACATGACAGCGAAGAGGAAGGGGAACGTCACAATGACGGGCAGGGCAGGATTGACTTCCTGGTATGAAGGAGTACCATAGGCGTTGACAATGGTCTGGAAACCCTCGGTGAAGCGGTTAGTCTTGATGTAGGTGGGCGGCTTCTTGTTGGTGTGGATGACATTGATAATCGAGGGGGTTGACAGGCCAGCGCGAGTCGTAACGCTCTGAAGGGTTGCACGAATCGCAGGAAGATCGTTGGTAGGGCACCAGGCCTCGGCAATCAAAGTACGGCGCGCGGCTTCATAAGAAAAGAGGTTCAGAGTATTGTACACGGCCTTTTCCTTGGTGATGAGGACCATCCAGGCTGACAAAGCCTCGGAGATCTGGGTCAGCTCAGCCTCAAGAGTCGCCTGAGTGTTTTTAAGCACGTTCTGAACATCGTTAAGGCGAGCGTTGACGTCCATGATCTGTTCTTGGCGGATATCTTTGTGCTCATCAACGTTGTAGACCTCGGCACCCATGCCCTCGGAGATCTTGCGGATCTTGGCCAGAATCTCCTTGCCGTGGGCGAAGATGACGAAGACGTTCTTGTTGATCTTCTCGTTGGTAGAGGGGTCAATGAGAGGCTCGGGGATCTCTGACTGGTTCATATACAAGTTTCCACGGAGAGTGCGCCACAAGATGCGCTCGAACGAAGCGACGCGATCGCGGGGGATCACACCGGCGACAAAGCCAATGTTAATGGCAGAGAAAGAGCGCTCGCCATCGGCGGCGATGGGCTGTTCGACATCGGCCAGTAGAGGAGCATCGTCGTCGTCCGTAGAGGCGCGAATTTCCTCAACGTTTCCGTGGGCACGGTCGAAAAAGCCGCCAGCCTCGCGAAGAACCCAACGCCATTCGCTCAGCTCGACTTCGCGTCTTTTCAGAGTCTCGTAGCTGTCATTTAGCTGGTAAATGCGCTGCTCGAGACTGCTACTGCGGGAGGCAAGCTCGTCGATTTCGGCGGTTGAAGGGGAGGCCAGAGTATCGTTGTCAAGGTCCAGCTTGCGGAGGGAAATGCCGGACTTTTCGATCTGGTTTTTGAAGTAGCCTGTACAATTGAAGCAGTGTTAGGAGACATCACGTGGTTGACAATGATGGAGTCGGCGACAAAAAAAGACATCGCGATGGGGAACGGTGTTGGATGAGCGGATAAGCGACAGAAATCGATGGGGTCCACGTACGAAGTTGGCGCTCGACATTGTCCAGACGGCGGATTTCCTGGGTGTAGGTGCGCTGGAAGGCGCTGATGTTGCTGTTGAGCTATATATCGGAAATGAGTTAGTAAGCAATGCGCGTCAGATGAGGAGGGACCGGGACAGACGAACATCGCGGAATTGGACGAGGCCAAGCTCGCCTACAGCCGTCACGACCTCGCGGCCGATCTCGTTAGAGATGTAAAGTTGCACCATGCTCATCTCCGAAGAGCGAAACATGGTGTCCTCGATGGGCGGCGCCATCGTAAAGAAAATAGCACGCAAATAGCCGTGTCCAGCCGACTCGAGAAGTGCGTAGAAAAACGGCGGACAATAACGAATAAAATGAGGGCGTGGTGTGAATCTGGGTGAAATCTCAATCGAAACAAAAAAAAACGAAGGTAAGAAATGAAGCTCTGGTTGTTGTTGTGGGATGAAATAGATGGTTGCCTTCTGGCTTTGAGCTGCGGTGACCTCGTAATTTTAAGCAGAAAAAGCACAGAAGTCCTATAACTAAAGTTGCTAGGATTACGGGGGCGTTTTAGTGCCTCAGCTTCAGTACTTCAGTACTCCAGATACTGCTGCTACGCTACCATCACTACGACTTTAGCGGGTCTCGTTTTGAGAGGGATAAATGCAGTGACAGCTCAGCGCGTCTGTCTACACTGTCTACATGCAGTTAGTTCATTTTAGTTGGAAGGCTCGGCTGTCTAACCAAGCCAACTAAACGACTAAGAGTTGAAGCTGTGCGGCGGCGTGGCTGACATATGACTACTCTGTGGCGTCCAAGCCCCACAGTTGACGTCGTCGAGCACCGTGTGTGTAGTCCATTACACCGTGGGTAGCACGCTAAAGCTCTATTGGCCAGATATTCAGGACAATTCCCAATACAGTCGAAGCTCAGTCTAGCAGGCCCAAAAGCTAGCCAGGTCGCGATGCTACAACATCAGTCGTTTGTGGCAGCTTCTTGTTTTATTGCATTTTGCATCTTGCTTCTCCAGGATGTGCTATCTTAAGTGTTCTTGACTTTAGACCCTTACGACCATCATAATATCAATCTCCTAGTCTACAAGTGTTCCATCTTTCGCAGGTCGAGCGACTGTGTCCCTATTAGCGCAGGTAACTTGCAGCGTTCGTTCTTAGGACAAAATGTCCGCTCTTAGTCAGGTTCCTGGCCTGTTGATCAGCTCAGTGCCCGTTATTGGCCATCTTGCTGTATATGGAGTTGTCCAACACTTCCTTCTGCCCAAGTCAGGCAGACTTGGAGTGAATCTTGCCATCTTCACTATCGTCTTCGTTCTTGGCTGGACATGGCTGTCATTCGTCACTGCATTCGTACCAGAACCCTATCTTGTAAGTCAAGTCACAGCACCGCCTTTCAGTATATATGATCACTAACGGCAACCTAGGATGAAATCTTCCATATCCCACAGGCACAAAAGTATTGTGACGGTAAATTTCTAGAATGGGACAACAAAATTACCACTCCGCCTGGCTTGTACCTACTCAGTGTCGGTGCTATGAAGTTGCGTATCTTGTATGCTGGAGGTATATGCTCTCCAATGATGCTTCGAAGCTTCAACGTTTGGGCTACGTCTACCGTAGCTTTGCTTGCCAGTCTATGTCGTCGGCGACTTGAGCGTACTTTCTCTCCCCACAAGAATAGCCCGCGTGTCTCTGCATACTCACTCTATACAGGTTTTAACATTGCGCTGTTTCCCATCTTATTCTTCTTTTCCGGCCTATACTACACAGATGTGATATCTACAGTCTCTATTCTTGCTGCTTACGCACACCATCTTAACAGAGTCAACACCACCTCCAACTCTGTAGTTAGTGATCTTGTCACCATCGTGTTGGGTGTTTTCACTTTATTCATGAGACAAACCAATGTTTTCTGGGTTGTCGTCTATATGGGTGGCTTGGAGGTTGTTCACGCCGTAAAACAGTGTCGTACACACGAACCAACTAATATCAAGATGCAAACTTCGTTTACCGCTCGTGTTAGAGAGGTCGTATGCCAATATTCACAAGGTGATATTCACGATCCACCGTTAGGTGCTGCTTGGCCAGATGGTAAGTCATAAACCTCTACAGAATAAATCACCAAGGCACTTACTAAACATTCTCCAAGATCTTGTCCTCGGTCTTGTTAGTATTGCTATCGGAGCAGTCTGTAACCCACTCAGAGTGATCCGTCAAGTCTGGCCACATGTCACCATCATGAGCCTTTTCACGGGCTTTGTTGTCTGGAATGGCGGCGTGGTTCTTGGTGATAAGTCGAATCACGTAGCTACCATCCATTTTGCCCAGATGCTGTATATCTGGCCACTGTTTGCTCTATTCTCTGCGCCATTCTTCATCCCCATGGTTCTAGATGTGCTGCTAATCTTGGTTCCCGGACAGCTTGATAGTCTCATCAAGCAGGTTCTCCCCGCTAAGAAAAAGGAAACTAATATGACGGGTATAACGACCGGTTTAGCTTCGGCACGTTTCTTTTTCATTCACCGGGTCTATGCACCGTTCTACATGATGGGTACTTTTGTCGTCTCGGTACTAGTAGTCAAGTACAACACTATTGTTCACCCCTTCACTCTTGCCGATAACAGACACTACATGTTTTACATCTTTCGGTATACTATCCGAAAGTCCGAGGTAGTCCGACTTATGCTTATCATCCCGTATGCTATCTGTCGTTGGATCTCGTGGGGTGTTCTTTCATGGACTAGCGAATATGCGATAAACGCACCGATCGAGACGGCTGAGTATTTCGTCAATCATCCCATCCTTAGCCGTGAAGCACCAGTTATCCCCCTCGTTATTTCCGATACAAACAAAAACAATACGGCCGGTAATACTCTCAATGTGGACGACAATGTTGTCATAACCACGCTCGATCAGGATAACAGTCCTACCAAGACTGCAAGTAGCTCCACTGTCAGCTTGTTCATACTGGCCACCACCCTATCGCTAATAACAGCGCCACTAGTTGAGCCGCGATACTTTTTGATCCCGTGGGTAATGTGGCGGCTTCTTGTCCCTGCTTGGGACATGGGCGAACTTTCACTCAAGACCCTCGATGTGGTTACAAAGCAACCAGTAATTCGCTCTATTATTCACTTCGGTAAACGTCACGATCTCCGGCTTTTTATCGAGACAGCGTGGTTCTTGCTATTCAATTTAGCCACCATGTACATCTTTATTGCCAAGGCGTATGTTTGGAAGGCCGAAGATGGCAAGGTACTCGATGGTGGGAGACTTCAACACTTCATGTGGTGATCTTGTGATTATTGGTTGTAAAGTTCAGTCACGATGCTTTGAAAGTCCCGGGCATCAATTCCCCGCATATAGCGCATATGATGAAGTGATAAGAGGTCTATAAAATCACGCACTCAATAACAGTTGTACAAGTATATATGATACATAAATGTGTGCACTCATACATGAAGTCTAATGCACATACATATAAAGTTTTGTAACACTTGTAGCTATGTATATAATTCACCATATTCTCGAAAATATTCCACATCCTTACGTCGTTTATTTATTTATATATATAGTAACATGAGCCTCGAAGCTTTACTCCAAAAACAAGAATATACGTAGTTGTACACATACAGATAGTTGTATCTGTATATCAATCAGGCATGGGAAAAGCCCAGCTGCACGTACAACCCTCGTCTATGCAGTCACTTGCCCTTGTCTGTGATTCTTTGCCGTTTTCAGGTACTTCCTTTAGTGTTGTTTTCTCTCTTGTAGTTATTTTGGTATAATTTATTCGATCACGATAAGCAACATGGCACATAAAGGCCTAGTTTGTCTAATAAATATGTGTCCCGCCAAACTAAATGGGCAATATTGCTCAGGAGTGCATGATATACCGCCTACAGACTTCGAATTTAGTACACTATAGTGTAGAAGTATAGTACAGAAACCGAAAATTTTGTATACCTCGGGACCTACGGTGAGGAAATGAATGATTGTACAAATACATTACACCACATTTTCTGTGTTTGCTTTTTTGGTTAGCCTATTTCATGAAAAAACTCGTACTGAGGCTCAAACGGGATTTGGTCCCTAGCACCTATTATGCAAAAGGAACTTTATACACGAATGATAATTTTATTTTGTTTTATATAAACTCGGAAGATGAATCAAGCAAGTTAGATAATGTAATAAATGTGGTTTATGAGCACAATACTCAAGTATATGGAAATGATCAACAGTAAAAAACATAACGCCAGACGATACAGATAGGACAAGCAAAAAAAAACGAAAAAAAAAACCTAATATCGTAACCCAGAACCCAAAGCACCGTAAGAACAAAAACCCAACAGTGAGGTCTGCTGACTGTTCGGATAGGAACATCAGAATCAATTTTTTGTAGAGAAAAGCATCCCTTGCGATAAAATTCGACAAAGGGCAACGGCAAGAATGACAAAGGATGGGATGGAATAAGGAGATGTACAGAAGCATAGAAGTATGCGACAAAATTTTAGTGGTAGCAGTAGTGTACCATGATGGGTGGCGATATTTTATATCGAATTAGAAAAGACGAGTAATAATCTATAGACTCAGTCGATCGAGGCTGAGGCCGTCATTACTGCGTACTCTGCGAATAACGCCTAGTTTGAAGAATTGCTCCTCGCCTGTTGCCGTGCGGCCACCAATGTACCAAGCGTCAGAGCCGAGGACATCACGGAAGCCCTCTGAGCTAGAATTGCTCCCGCGCCGCTGATTTGCGTCTGAGGATGGGATGGGAATACCAGAGCTTGCTGCAGCAGCACTGCGTGCGGCAGCAGCGGCGGCGGCCGTATGTAGTGGGCGAGCGCCTAGACGTGATGGCTGGCCTTGTGATGGAGATGAGGTGCCTGAGGGAGAACTAGGTGACGGCGAAGCTGAGCCTGAGGCGTTGATGTGCTGGTTATGTGAGGCAGAACTGGTTGAGATGGAGCGAGCAGCACTGGATACTGATGCAGAGGCGGCAGCAGCGTACGATGAGGAGGACGTTGCGGAGGTTTTGCTAGGCGTCGGCGCTTGGCGCAAGGCGGCGAAGATAGTGGATAGGAAGAACGGACGTTGAGAAGACATGGTGGATGGCGGAGAAGAGGAAGAAATATCTGGCTGAGGATAGTTGGACGGCGTCATGAGAGCACGGCGAGTGTTTGGCAGAGAGTATTCGATAGCAAAAGTGAGTTGTATGTTCCGGAATGAGTCGAGCTGGTCTAGGTTCTCGAAAGCAATGGTCAATTGGCGACGGAAAACGTGAGCAATGACGTTGATTAAGGAGGGGCGCCTTTTAGGTTAACGACGAGCGATGGATGTGCTTGGTATAAGGATATAATAAATAATGGAGACTGCAGTGACGGTCTAAATGAAAACCCCGGATTATTGGGCGGGTCGAAGATAGACGGCTACTACGATAGATATAGTTGTAGTTGTAGCCAAGCGATGAGACGGTCGATATCGATAGCTGAGATTTCGAAGAAAAGAGAAAAAAAGACCGCAAAGGTTGGGTCGCAGACCAGTAGTCCGATTAGAGAATGGAGGTGTCGAGGCGATAATCGAGGCAAAGGCCGAGGCTATCCAGACGCTATTTCCAGGATATAAGCCGGGATATCGGGTCGAAAGTGCAAGAGACTAGTCGCGAAGTACAAAAAAGGACGACCGGAAGCCAGGTAAAGACGAATTTTGGAGAACAAGAGAAGAAGCTATTTGTTCTTGGTAAAATTTTTGAAAGGCGGCTCAAGTTTGGGCGACCTCTTTGTGTGATTTTTTTTCTTGGTTTTACTATTTTCTTCTAGGATGCGGGAAGTCAAGCAGAAAACACACGGGCTAGGTAAGAGAAAAGGATGTGTGTGCGTTTCGGGAACAAAAGGCTGACTATTGATGTCGTGTGTATGTATTTGTATTTTTATGAGCCAAACGTGGTTCCTTATAAATCGCTCGGCTTAGAAAAAATGAAAGAAGACGTTCTGGAAAGAACTGATTGATTGAACCAGTCAAAGGCCAGTGAATTGTCAAGGACTGGATATTGTTGTATCGAATTATTGAGTTGATCTGCATGTAAATAGCGTAAATAGCGTTGGTCTTGAAAGGGAAGGACAAGCAAGACTGGCGGGCCTGTACAAGTTTTATGCAGTTTCCAGTTGTATTTATTTACTACTGTTGCTTGTCACTTCAACTAATTCATATCTGTATGTATATTTACCTGATTTAGTGTTTACACAACTACGACCTTGTATTATTGTATTTTTTTTTCCTGGGGAACCAAGGATTACAGAGCCCCCGTGATGCACGTGTCGGCCAATTCCGGAAAAGAAAACTACCAACTCTTGCTAACTAGTGGTAATTGCTGGGCTCTGCTACGGAAACTGCGGCTCCCCAGGCCCTGGTTCTCTATGCTACAATTACCACAGCATGTCTCCTATACTGCAAGGGTTCTTGCCTGACTATAACAGCAGCTGACTTCTCTTTGACTCGCTGATTGTCTTTATAATACTCTATTGCGCCGTACGTGGTTGGCTGGCTGTTTGCCGAACTATCAGGGCGAGACTCACAGGGGCTGCATAGAGGGCCTTCCGCCAACCTTTTTTATGCCGGCCTTGGTTTTCGATACGGGTTTATCTTAGGGTTGGGCCACTCAAGGCCTCTGGCATTTACGAGGGGCTGGTCCGTCTCTTGCTTGAGAATGTTGTCAAAGCATCACAATGTTATATATTGCATGTAAGTAATTATCTCCAAACATCATGCATGTAGTTATATTTCTACAACCGTAGGGCCTCATCTAGCTGTTTGTATCACAATGATAGCCGCAAGTTATGTGTGCATGTATACCCAGTCAACTGGTGGCTCCAAGACACCGAGCATCATCCGCTATCATCTATCTTCTAGTGCCCTATACCCGAGGAGCATCCGAACATGGTTGGGACGCCCTGTATCTAAAAGACATGAGATTCGAGATCAATTAGATACCGTACAGTGAACCATTCGTTAGCATGTTGTTACAGCTGGCAGTGTCTTGTCAAGTTGGGCCCAAACACCCCAGAAAACCAATATCAGGTGTGGTCGGGGAATGTCCGTGGTCTTTCAGCCCAAAATGATACTCAACATGTTATTGATCTCGCAATGATCTGATGATTACTTCAAGTAATGTAATATTCCCATGTATAACTAGTCGCCGGTTAATACCCTTTAAATGGAACCCGGTACGTTCTTCTTCCCCGCACGGAGATGCTCCTGAAGGAAAACAACATAATGCGCTATTAGATGCTATAGAGGAGCATACTCAGCAAGTGCTCACATGATATGCCTATGATTATTATCCGCCATACATTTGTTTCCTTGGTCGGGTCAATGTACCGTAGCATTACACTTAGTATCAGAGAGTCGATCTTTTTACAACTAGTGTACTTGGCTTCCAAGTCGGGCCATTTGACACTGAGTTAGACAATGGCACACAACCATATCGAGCCGATGACAAGCGTTTATGTCTAGAATTGGCAGATGAGATATCCTTACACATGCACTATTGGAATATAATGATGAAAACAAATTCTAGTATCACACTTGCAATCGAGCATCTGACCATCAAAGGTATTGTGTATATTGTGTATAAAATGTGTAGTGGACTATGTACAGATGTATTTGTGTAAGTAGTCCCAACTACGTCACATTATACCTAATATATAGACACAACCCTAATGAACTTCAACCCTCAAATGTGCCATTTGTAGACCTAGGGCCCCGCTTAATTTTCGAACATTCTGGTAGAGATGGCTGATAAATACAAAAGGCTTGTTTGTGTTGGTACTAACTATATAGTCGTTAACAAAGAGAACAAGAAAGGAAAAGACAAAGACCCAAAGAAACTCTCTAAATTATCCTAATCTTTGCATCCGAGGATCACGAGATCTCGAGCACAGCCTTCCTTACCTTGTTTTTTGTTTGTTCAAGAAACCTTCGTCGCTTCATCGCCCATCTTGAAATATATAAGTTAGGCGGCTTGTGAATATACCATTTTCCGTTGGGTTGTACTAGACCCGGCCTGCCGTTTTATTTACCTTGACTGAATTTCAACCGCACTGGGCCAATCAAGATATCACTACATTGGATAATACATGTACCAGAAATCTGTGTGCCTTGCTAATACGAGAAGCTCACTGTACTGTATTTCTTGGCTTGTTTGGGCATCCTGTCACTACTATTCGATCGCGTTCGTTAGTCTTCGTTGCCACTCTGCCTGAAGCACACGACTTAGATTATATTGGCAACATCAGGACATCTCGTCTTAAGCACGACCGAGAATAGCTGTCCTGCCCCCCTTTTCCACCATCACCGAAATCCATATTTTGTATATTGTGTTTCCCTTGCTGTCTCTAGCTTGAAGCTTCGCCATGTCTCCGAATCCTAGCCTTGCCCAAGACCTCAAAGAGAAGGGGAATGTGTATTTCAAGAAGGGTGAATATATGCCTGCTGAAGGCTTTTACTCAAAAGCGTAAGTTATTGCTGTACCCTGCATAGATTGCTTGATATGCATGTGCTTTTTGGCGCCAAGACTGACCAAAACCTCCCTTTGACTGCTATCAGAATTGTCGCCGACCCTACCAACTCTTTACTCTATAACAACCGGGCCTTTGCGCGCTTAAAGCTCAAGTTCTACGATGCGTGTATCACTGATTGTACCACGAGTCTAGAACTGAACCCAGGCGTTATAAAGCCTCTCTACTACCTGTCACAGGCTCAATTGGCTCTCAAGAATTACGACGATGCCCTCAAAAATGCGCGTCAGGCGTACGAGGCCTGTGTAAAAAAAGGCGAACATAATAGTCTCACACCGATTCTGCAACACATACAGGCCTGCCAGAAAGATCGATGGGAACATAAAGAAAAGATCCGTGTGCGCGAGGACCAGGCACTCGAGGCCAATGTTCTGGAAACCATGATGGAGGCAAAGAACAAAGATCTGCAAAACATGGACAATGAAAGTGACAGACAAGAGATCGAAGCCGAGTGGAAGGCCAAGATGGATAGAGTGCAGGTCATCTTTGAGACCTCTCGCGATAAGCTTCAGAAGAAACGAGAAGTGCCTGAATGGGCTATTGATGATATCACGTTTGGGTTCCTGCGGGATCCTGTCATGGTAAGTGTGACTAGCATATACTGAACCCATCTTCTTCGGTCAAATAATATTTTCACAAGATAACGACATAACTAACTTGATTTTGATATAGACCAAGACTGGCAAATCATACGAGAGGGCATCGATCATGGAGCACCTCAAGCACCAAAAGAACGACCCTCTGACTCGTACATCTTTGCGCCCCGAAGACTTGAGACCCAACCTGGATCTCAAAGCTGCTTGCGACGAGTTCTTGGAGGAGAACCCGTGGGCCGTCGACTGGTAGTCGGTTTCAATGGTAGGTTAGCCACACACTGTTTATAGTTTGATTTATTGCCTCTGTTGTCTATTTAGCATCATGGATGCTTGCTGCATTTACTTATTCGAAGCGCTATTGTTTTTGCGGTAATTTATATATACTTGAATTTTACAATGATATACCCATAGCCTGCTATATTTCGAATATCTGCATATTGATTTAGCATGCTGCCTCTTGTCTAGTGAATAAACTCTTGACTCGTTTAGCCATGCTTGCCCTTCGGCCAAGTGCTGGGACCGAAAGTTCTTGCTTTGCAAAAGACTTCACCTTGGGAATTTCTCTAGACACTGTTGTCTTGGCAGTCAAATCTTCCCTTTCACTCATGTGCTTAGATTTCGATCTAAAGCGCTCGCTTCGTCCCTTGATAGATTCCCTAAACGACATTTGCCTTACAAGCCCGCTATCATTCCTTTTGGGAATCGTAGGCTCTCTGTGTCTATTCGCAAGAACAGCCTCAACGACAGCCTCGAACAGATTTTCCACATTATGTCTTGACTTGGCGCTTGTTTCAAAGAAGGGCACGTCGAGGAGGAGACTGTCTCTGAGATCCTGGCCTTCCTCTGTCGATACCTGCCGGAATCCCCAAGAGTCGTCATCGGCGCCACGGAACCGCCAGTTTGCCGATGGCGCTCTTTTGCTACCGGATGCTCTGGTGGGTGGCATGGAGGCCGTAGAAGTGGCTGTAGTTTTCTTCTCGATGTGAAGCTACGAATCAATTATGTCGTGCATGCCGTGAACTTTGCGTGGAACATCACCATGAAGGGTCTCGACAGAAGGTTGGTTACGTAGCGCAGGACGGCAGTTACCCGTGACAGTCGAAGTTGAAAACGATCTTTGAAGACCCCCTGACGAAGCTTCACGTCTAGCGTTGTCCTCTAAGATTCTGTTATTCGTGTGTAACCCTGCCGATGTTGTAAAGCATCGGTTAGGCGTGTATGAACTGTCGATATCGCTCTTATTTGCAGCTAGAGCGATCAGTGGTGTCCGGGCCGGCGAGTTGCGTAGAGGAATCCAGTTGCTGCGTTTATTAGTGTGTGACGTGAGGTGTTCTTGGATCTCGGAGTGTATTTTCTTGGCAGCATGCAAGGAAGCTCGGCTAGTAATGTCGTAAATTATGAGAATAGCATCGAATGCGTCTTTGGTGAAGCTGCGTATACGCTCCTGTGGACTTTGTAGGGCGTTGTAGCTAACTGTCCCGACCATGTATGTGTTGGCAGCACGCTGGCAAATCGAACAGGAAGTATATGTTAGTGGACTTGCACTACTGAGAGATGTCGAAGCTGTCTCGGACGGAGTCGAAAGAGTTCCGCTGGTAGAAAGTATCGGAGAGGATGGGCTAGATGTAACAGAGTGTGGGGATGGTTGGTTTTGTCTGTTGATATCTGTAGAGCTAGACACGGGGCTATCAAAGTCCCAGGATATCTGAGTGTCAATCGGGCCAATCTCCGGGAGTTTGATGGGTAGGTCGCTGACAACTGTTGACCAGGTATGTCTCGTTAGGAACGGTAGGGCTAGAGGCTTTGGTGTTTCTAGAGTTATATTCGGATAGGCTGAAGGCGGAGGTGATGGGGATGGGGATGGGGACTTTAATGTTCTTGATGAGCCTAGTGTGAGCGGACGACAACTTGATATTGTCAATGTCGGATCGAAGGGCGGTGGATAACTAAATGTTGTGAACTAAAGGATATCATATTAGACTGATGAATCATGGCTATATCGAACTGGTGCCTACTTACTCTAGATTCTAAAGAGCTTTTGCCGACGCCTGGAGCACCAAGCAATAAAATTCGAACGACTCGCTTACGGTCTTTTTGCGATCGAGACGATAGCGAAGGGAGTGACGTCATGTTAATCTCTTGCGAGCCATGATAATGGATAGAGGGTGTCGTTGCACACATTGTGCTTTGTTGTGGCAAGGAAAGGTACGAAATATGAAAGCACTATATCAAGCGAGCCTGGTGCAATTGCAATATAAACGAGTGAATGAAGATTTACGCTATCTGAGGTCTGTAATTTATGAGGAATGAGGGCACTTTAAATAGAGCACACTGCAGCTAACATTGTGACTCAACCGAGGAGTTTGTTTATGTCAAACTTCTACTGATGATGACGGCTATTTAGGCTATCTGTAACGCCAGTAGAAACAAGAATGACATGAACTTTCACGCCGAAAAAAAAAAAGAAATATCTTAGAAATTGTAGACAGCAAACCGGTGTAGTTTCGCTGCATTTTCGTTGTGTGATGCTGCGTAGGTATGTGAGATAAACTTTTGATGTCTCACGAGAAACCGATTGTGTGTTTGAGATCCTTTTCCGTGGCGCCATCACGCCCCATGTCAAGACGACAAGACAGGAAACGAAAACAAAAAGACTACCAAGATACCGATATTAGTTCTTTCTATTCATATCAAGTGCGGCCGAAGATAGTCACCCGACTCTTGTTCAAGGAAAGTTGACGGAGTCAAGACAATACGGACACTAAGTATCTTGTTGTTTGTCTTGCTTTTTATCTCAGGAAAACAGCCGAGCCGAGAAATTCATGTATACAGTTCCGGTCAAACACAGCGTCTAATGTAACGCGGTGTGTGAAATCGATCTGAACACGGGAGACAATGACTGACGCTCACAACTGACATATGCTTGTTAGTAGTTACGAAACATAAGTACTTCATATAGGGTACCATTTCAAAGCAAAAGATACGTATAGAGAGCTGTCATTCAAAGCACGATGAAAACATGGTGGCAGGCTTGTTGTTGTAAGACCTGCTGTGCTTCTTTATCACGGCTTACAACACCAGAAAACATTGGATTTGACATATATCACGACAATATATCCGAATCACGATACTACTTTGTGCTTAGAAATGGAGCATAATGTATTCACATACTATTATATCAGCAATTGTCATGCGTTTTGTTTTAATCACGACTTAAAGAATATTTCATATGTCAGGACCTCAAAAGAAAAATGAAGATCGTGGAGTAACGTTGTTCAAAGATTAGGGTTAATGAAATGAAATGCCAAACATTTGTGCTACATGAGAAGACATAAATAGGGTTGCTAAAACCTTCATCAACATTAGAAAGTCTTTCATTCAACAAACGTAGAAATAATATTTGCTAAGCTGGGAAGTTTAAACTAACATATGTATACAGGTACTGGTACTTCTTGCACATCGAGAGTTCCCACATTACATGACTGAATTTCATCGTTTTCCACTCTAGCTGCTTGTTTATATCCTCCTGATCTTGTAAGTTACTTCCTCTTTCTGACGATGTTTCCTTTGGGCGTTTTGTTGTAGGCTAAGTATCTCATTCTCCTACCTAACATGTATCTTGATCAAAGTGAATGAAGGGATACTTAGATTCTAAACATTGACATATGTATATCAAGATAGAAGAGATGGGCAACTAACTATCTTAACTTCGAAAATTATAACAATAACATGATAGTCATGTTCCTTACAAGGTCGCCTAACTGCCTTTCTTCAGAACTGTCCTTTTTATGACTTGGATGATTTTAGACTTAGACATAGACTTATTTAATTCAAAGAGAAAGAAGAGTTGTCATGAACCATCCCACCTCAATAGGCAGAACGAGAATATGACTATTACAAATCTACTGCTGACTGCAATAGAGACTGAAAATGGAAACTCAGACAAGGCACTTGACTTATGAGTGGGTTTCGATTTTCACTCTTAGCTTTTGATGATTCTTAGTCAATGTAGGAAAGTGGTTGTAGAAATTGCAGAAATCTAGAACAACTCTCTTATTATATATTATTCTCTGCCTATCGAGCTAATTTCAAGGAGTAAATGTTGTATCTCATTTGATCATATCTTTTCAGGTTGACGGATAATTTTCCCCTAGGCATAAGGCGAACAAAAAATAACTTGATATTGATATATATAACGAGAAATCAAAATAGAAAGAGCTTACAGTATGGCAAGCAACATAACAAAGTATCAAGCAATAACTTAGGTGCCTCCCAAATCGAATCTGAAGATAAAATAAAGTATGGACATATCGAGCAGCTAGTGAAAAAAAACCTAGTATATCTTCCTTTTGAATTAATGTCGAATGGAATAATACTGCTCTTAAATGTTGAAGAGAGCGATTGTCCACATCAGCGTGAGTAATTGACCACTGGATAACTATCTAGGCGAAGCTAGTCGCCCCGTAGCTTACGAGCTACGATAGTGAGTGGGACAACAATCATCATTGCAGTTTCGTAGACAGCCCTCATTTGGGCATACCATTCTATGAGATATGCAAGAACCACAAAGCGTTGGGCCGCGTGGTGTATGTAAAGCTTGGCCATCATAGCAGTTAAAGATGTGAACATCAGGATGTATCGTTGACTGATTGGAGAGAGATATGTGACCAACGATTGCTTTTGCCGATGCTGGAGAGGAGTAGAAGAAGTAATAGGAGTTCAAGATATTGAGTTGGCTCGAGAGTTCGTAGAACTAGCCCATGGGTAGTAGGATGAATGGCAGAGCTTAGAATTTTATGACTTGAGGTAGGTTGTGAATATTTAAATTACCACCCACTACATTGGAATAGAAAGCATCATAGAAAAACATAATTGTGATATCAGGCATCATTTCGAAGATAGAGGGGCATTCGTAGTCCGGATCTTCATAGTATTGACATATTTTCTTGGCCTTAAGACAAGATAAATAATCATGATATAATTATGTGATATCTAGGCCGCGATGATACATATATTTGCTATCTTCTGGGAAGGTCAACCCATAGCCAGAGCAACTTTGTTTCCCAAATGATACCGTATTAGGCATATCTTGATCTGCGGGTATGGCGTGGAGGAGTGAAATCACATTTGACTTGTTATTTTTCTTTTTCGTTTCATAATTTGATGACATCCACAAAGACTAAAGTAATGCATTCAGGATTCTGAGTGCTGTGTAGATTTCTTTACAATGAGTGAATTCCATACATCAGTTAGTTAAGCGGCTTCTGACCCGTACAGTCAAGAAGTATTCCCTCTTAAGGATAGAGAGGTCTTCAATGAGTCTACGTTCTCTGGCTTTTTTTTTTTTTTAATTCATTAATCTTATTGTTCTCTTGGCTAGTACCTGTCAAAATTAAACCTAAGAAACAAAAAATCAAGCGGCTATAAAAGTTGAAACTGTGGCTTGTTACGTGCCGCTACTGAATTCAAGATTGAAGTTATGACCACTACAAGAAGGTATGACAGGAAGGTATGACGATCAGACAATGTCCGGCCGATATAGTATGCAAGTATTTACTAGTTTTGTATTGGTGATATTGATAGGCAGCAAAAGTGTAAGGAAGAATGCCACTATATATACATTGTGTAGACTATGACGTAGAGGCACCACTGGAGTGTAGGTTGATTATTACACTTCTCCCCGTTGTAGATAGAATTAGAATTGCAGTATTAGACTTGTAGATCTGGTGCAAGTTGCCATAAAGGTAAAGAAAGTACAGCGCTTTGTCTTTAGTGGATAGTGGAAAATACAGATATTGGATGAATGAAATGTGCGTAGTAAATTAGCTGTATATAAAAATGTAAATTCACAGTATATGATCCCTAGTTATTAGATCACAGGTTTATAACATCAGGAAAAAGACCCATTCTAAAAATATAATTTATTTAGTACAAGCTATAGACGAGCTTGTAAAAGCTTCCATTGTGCTCTTAGTAATCTATACATCTGAAGACCTTTATCAGTATAAAATATGACTACTATTTTGGCTTCTATGTAGATCTTGGGCTATAGTACCACAGATACTGAAAGAGCGACTCTCGCTCCCGAATACGATGTAAGAATGGCATGTAAATCTCGGGTTCGCATGACGGCCGCGGACAGCGAGTTGACAGCTGCATGAGTAAACCAAAAGAAGGGATTTTCTTTAGCTGTGTAGTATTTTTCTTGGCTGACAAGGTTGGTCTACATATTGTTCGGTAGATTCGGCAAAACAGAACAAAAAAGATGAACAAATCAAGATGGGAAGTTAAGATCAAGCGAAGGACAGCCTAGCAATAGGGAGAGAATTGAGATTGAGAAACAACAAAACTACAAACTAGACAGCTCTACAGATGAAACAAATCGGTCTAAGAGTCTGGCCTAAGAGCCCAGTGCCTCCTTGTTGTTATGGTGGTGTAGCTCAGGCTGAATAACTTGAAACAGAGGCCTGTTCGGTTGCTTAGTTGCTGAGTGGGCTAGTTGAAAACCGCTGGAACAACAAAGGAAAGTTGCTGTGATAGGATGCTGTATGTTGCTTTGCGCTGTAAGATTTCTTTTTGATGGTACTTACTGCAGCTCTGATACTTGGCCAGCTATTATATGCATAAGATGTGGCGCCGAGTAGGCGGCAAGCAAACAAATGATTAGTTGCTGGTTTTTGTGGTTGGTTGTATATTGTATATTGTATTATTGTAGACGGAGAATTGCGACTTCCGAACCCCGCCTAGGAGACACTTGCATGAGAAGGATAGATGAGGCTCTTGGATACGCAGTCATGTCTTGAGAATATACATATGGACATATTACGGTGAAGCATTAAGACATCATGAACTTTAAAATGATTTCTAGCGAATGAAGAGCGAGTAGCAAAATAAAGTATGACATCTCGGAGGCACAGCGTGATATAGTGTCAGTGGCTACTTGTTTTTTTTTTCATTAATCTTATTGAGCTATAGAGCTATGAAGATGTTTGTGGTTACTTGTTATTGCATAGCTTTTACCGCCAGAGTGAACCTGCTGTGTAAACATGATACAACATAAATGCACATACAGATACAGATATATCTGTACATAAATGTAGTCTTAGGCCTATATTACCTGCAGATGCAACAGCTTGATGATTTATACATGGTAGGCCCAAATGCAGAATGCAGAAAAAGGAGACGGGAGGTTGGAGAGGCCTGGCTAGTTGATTGATAGCGGATGGCGATATTTAGACTATGCTGAAGTTGATACTATACTTGGACTTTGGTGAGTGAACGCCAGCGTGGTCGTGGCAGTGCATAGAAGCATCCTCTCTTATAGAAGTAGGCGCAGCGGGCAAAGGAACAACAAGACGGCGTAGTACGAGATCAGAGCTCTAGTAGGCCTAGAATAAGCTGCGTGTTGCACTTAGACGGCAAATAGTATAGTCTAGCCGGGTTGAGATACGACCTGGAAAGGTGGCGATCAGTAGAAAGAAGGAAACAAAGAAGAGACAAGTGAGGTGCCAAGAGTGGCAAGATCATCACAGAGAAGAATAATCGTGCAAGTTGACTAGGCGGCGGAAACAATTCAACAAGATTCATAGAGTGATTGTAGGCGGACCGATCTTCTTTTCTTAGTTTAGGTTGAGTTAGATAGCCCTTGCTCTATAGTAAGAATTCCTTGTAAATTATAGAATCCCTGATATAACTGCGTGGCTGGCTATAGAAGGCCAACAAGAAGCCCTAGTAAAGTAATAGCAAAGAAAAGAAAGAAGAGCCTGGGAGACAAAGAGGCCTGCAATGCGTTCATCTTCCTTTTCCTAATTTTTTTTTCTTTCAGTCCGTTTTGAAGTATTTTAGTATTCTTCAAGCACGCCTGAATTTCGCAAGAACTTCGTCATCACCCGTCCTTTCAAGATCCTTTGTTAGCAGTAGAATGCTGCTAAAGAGCGCTATCGAGTCTTGATACTGACTAGTGCTACAATCCAGGGCCGCTCCAAGTTTTAGCTGGGACGGATACCCTGACCCCACTGTTCGCCTTTTTTTTTCCCACTGTAATTTTGCTGGGTGGACGGGACGAGGGCCCTGAACCGCTCGTTCATTTAGAGCCCACACATGCACTCCTCCCTCTGTCCTCCCATCTCATCTGCTCACATATCAGTAGTCGGAGCATAATAAGGCCTTGGCCAGCGATTCGCTCGGTATCTGATATCTACTTTCGATACTTTCAATCTCTGCATTATATCTTCTGCTCTTAGACAGCCCTGTTTCTATTTTTCCGCTCTTGCTGGGCATTCAACTGTGCGTCTAACTGTGCGACACTCGTTTTGCGTACTTCTTTTAGCTGTATATCCTTCGCTACGCTTGTTTATTTTGACACTATCTTTCTTACTGGCTTTGCCGAACAACAACAAACGATATCACCGCCCGATCACAGTCGCAAGCTTTCTTCTCGACTCTACAATTGCTGTACAATACAGAGGTGTGGCTAACCCCCAAAGATATCTCCGCCTTCTCCAGACGACCAACCAGATTTCTGCACCGACTAGACGACCCGGGGCTCGAATCTTGTTACCGGATAGGACCAGCCTATCTTTCCCGCCAACATACATTTATACTTTGACTAGAATCTTACTCAAGAAACCACTGTTATGCTCTGTTGCCCGGCTTCTCAGTGTCCACTACAACATCCACAACACCAGTAGATTTAGCTGAAGTTGGCGGAAACTTTTGTTTCTCATCCTACTCGCCGTCCTCCTGGAGATCATCCTAGTAAACCCGGCAACAAACAACGGCCGACGAACCAAGAGACCCGACATTTTCCAGACTAGAAACTACGAAGTGCCACTTAGCAATCAAACAATACTCTCCCTACAGACCAACCGACATTCTCCTGTCCACATACCATATCCGCTCCATATTCCGCCTGTACCGACGACCCGCAGCGACCCTTCCTTCTGGTCTAGGGCCGCTTGGCCTCTTTCCTCTGCTTCGACTATCTGTGTGGCCATAGGCCTGACGATACTCGCAATACGCCCTTAACGCCATGGACGCCGATGCCGTCACGCAATATGCCATTGACGCTGCCTATCTAGCTGCCCGGTCCGGCATTTCTACTGGCAATACTAGCACGCGCCCAGCCTCGTTCAAAGCCATTGGCATCAGTTTGGCTGTGGCTTCGGGAGTCTTTATCGGAGTCTCTTTCGTGCTCAAAAAGTACGGCTTGATCAAGGCCAATGAAAAGTACAACGAGGTTGCCGGCGAGGGCTATGGATATCTCAAGAACTGGTACTGGTGGGGTGGCATGACCTTGATGATCATTGGCGAGATCTGCAACTTTGTAGCCTATGCCTTCACAGACGCCATTCTGGTGACACCACTGGGCGCGCTGGCTGTCGTGATCTCGACGGTTCTGTCGACAATCTTCCTGAAGGAGCGCCTGAGTCTGGTTGGCAAGGTCGCCTGTTTCCTGTGCATTGTGGGCTCAGTTGTCATTGTCATGAACGCTCCGGAGAGCTCTTCCGTGTCGACAATCCAGGAAATGCAGAGCTATGTCATTGCGCCTGGCTTTCTCAGTTATGCCGGCGTGATCTTGGTCGGCTCTGCTCTGACAGCCTTCTTCGTGGCGCCTCGTTGGGGTAAAAAGAACATGCTCGTGTATATCAGCATCTGCAGCTGGGTTGGTGGCCTCAGTGTTGTGGCTATCCAGGGCCTTGGCGCTGCTGTGGTGGCCCAGGCCGATGGGACACCACAGTTCAACCAGTGGTTCTTGTATGTACTTCTTGTTTTTGTGATCACAACTCTTGTGACTGAGATTGTGTACCTCAATGTAAGTTATCTGGCACTTGATTTGTCACTGGGTAATCTGGGAATGTTTGCTAACGACTCGTACAGAAAGCTCTCAACATCTTCAATGCCGCTCTTGTCACACCCACCTACTACGTTTACTTTACGACGACTACCATCATTAGCTCTGCTGTGCTCTTCCGCGGCATGCGGGGAAGCGCCTCCACCATAATCACCATGGTGAACGGCTTCCTCACCATCTGTGCCGGTGTAGTGCTGCTCCAGCTGTCCAAGTCATCTAAAGACGTCCCCGACACAGCCGTTTTCAGTGGCGATCTAGATCAGATCCAGACTATCGCGGAGCAGGAGCAGCCCGAAACCGAGCCCAAAGCCGACGCTATCCGAGGCACAGCTGCCATTGTGCGCCAGTTCTCGATGACTCGCCAGAAGCGTGAGGCTGAAGAGTTCGAACGTCTGCGCCAGGAAACAATGGCCGAGCGCCTGACACCGCTTAACGAAGGTGAACACATGTACGAATGGGACGGTCTCCGGCGCCGCAGAACAACGCTCATGAGCCGCTCTAGTGTGAGCAGCCGTGGCACATCTGTCGGGCCATCAGCATTTGCCGCTGGAGCCGGAGCCGGACGGCCGCCTGGTTCATCGGCTTCTGCAGCACCGTCCGGGATCTATCTGTCCCCGATGGGTCCCGGTAGTCCCATGCGCTCAAGATCGGGCTCGCACGCTCACCCGCCACTGGGCATGTCACGATTCCCAACCGAGCAGGAACTACGCGAAGAGGAAGAGTTGGAGCGGAGGCGTGCTACTAGTCCTAGCATCCTCAGCAGCATTGCTGGCACGATTCGTAGCAAGAAGCGTAGCCATATGCCACCGACCGTTCCCGAAATTCCCCGTCCGATGCACCCCGTGCCGCTGACAGAAATCACGCGACCGTCAAACGACCGTGGCGCCTATTATTCGCAGACTCCTGGCTTTGACATCGAAGATCAGCGCACTGACTATCGCGGCGCATCTGGCTTTACCGATGTAGCCCCGACGCCACCGCCTCACTCAGCCCGCCGCCAGTTCTCGTTCCAGAACCTGTTTCGCCGGTCTCATAACAATGCGCCGCCGCCTCCAGCTGCGGTAGAAGAACGAACCGTGTCTGCTAAGCGCGACTCGAACCATAGCGGACGCATGACGCTGGGACTCCGCAAACTGAACTCCAGCGGCGATACCGAGGAAGAGCGACTGGGCCTTGTGAAGTCCGACGGCCCCGACTCGAGCTTCGTGTCTGCCCGCGATGAGGATGACGACTTCTACGAGGAGAAGCTCAGCTCTACCGTGGTCACCGAAACCCGCTACGGCCGCGAATTGACGGAGTCGCCACCGCGATCCCTGGCATCGCCGTCTTCTTCCGACGATGCGTCGCCGCCTCCGCGTCAGCGCGCTGTTGGCGGCGGCTCTTACGACATCGAACGCACCGAGAGGCTGTATGG
>RHDR01000192.1:0-47045 GCA_009806295.1 Davidsoniella neocaledoniae
AAGTAGCGAGACTAAAACAAGGGACAGAAGACGATGCTCATAAAAGGAAAAGTCTTTACGCAAACTGAAAAGTTTCCTATTACTTTGCTCAAGGGATATCTCTACTCCTTTATAGCCATATTCTACATCTTCGCTGCCATTACCTACCTTCAAAGCAGCCGCCTCTTCTTGCGATTGAGGAAATGCGTTTTATATTCCGCCATTGTTACGCGCATCAGTAAATCTTCATCTTTGACTGGAATCCACGATGTCAAGGCCTTCATGGCGTTTTCAAAGTCTGAGTCAAGCAATACCTCACCCAGTGCCTGGATCAAGGCCGCCGATGCAGCATGCAAGATTTGCAGTCCATCACTAGGTGCCGCTGACGTAGCCGATGTTGCAGCACCAGAATTCATAGAAATGGCTGTGCCTAGGCGGGATGGTGGCGGATGTGGTTGTACCACTGCTGATGAGGGTGTAGATGGAGGAGAAGCCTTGCTTCTGTTAGGAATCAAGTTGATGGCACTACGACGTGGTGCAGATACAGCGCTCGCAGCAAGCGCAGATGGAGGCGGTGGTAAGGGACCTTCCACGGCTGGGGTGCCCAAAAGCATGAACACATCCCAGATACGCAACTGGGCACCAAATGGAATGCTCAAATTGAAGAGCGTCAAATACCAGCGTGTGCCATAAGCTGTAGGATCAATACAAAGTTCAGCCATCTTCTTCGCTACAGGCTTTCCTGCCAACCAAACACCCTCAAGTTCGCGTAGAGAATCCATCAGCCCCTCGAAGCCAGGTGAATACAGCCGAGCTAGACCGCGAAGTGTCCAGAGACGTACAATCATGATGAACGCCTTCTCCTCGTCAAAGTACGACAGCAACGTAGCAGCCAACGACGCCATGCCTTGCACATAACCAACTTCGGGGAAGTATAATGCTAGAGCGTGCAGTACGCGGAACAACAGTCGTTGGCCACCGCGATACCGCCGCCGGAACATGATGTGTTTGCTGATAGTCCGGGGGACATCTAGGTCGATCTGCACATCATCGGTACAAGGCTTAGTCTGCAGGGCATAAAAAGAACCAATTATACCCTCCTCGCTGGGTGAGTTACTGGCCTCCTTAGCACTCTGGGATAGAAATGAGTACCAAGCTGATGCGCGCCAACAGTCAGGGATTCCCTTCCATGTGCGTTCAATCAACTTTGGGTCCTTCATGTCGAAATCGTACTGCTGACCTTGACCAGGGCCACTATTACTACGTGCAATAGCCATGTGACGCCACTTCTCGATGCGCGCCCACTCTTTACGCTTCAAAGATTCACTGATACGTCCAGCCTCAGCATCATCTGATATGTCGGAGATCCCAGGTGCAAGTGTCAACATATCGCCAGCTTCGTCCATCCACCGGCGCTCACGGTTAATCGGTAGCATGTTAGCAGCCTGGCGGGCAACTGAACGGCTAGAACGCCATGATACCACTGAAACCTCAGAACCCTGGGTATTGAGGGACCGCGCCGAGACTTTGCGACTTGGAGAGCGACCCAGATAGCTGTGTGAATGGAGAGAGCTTCCGAAAGTATCCTTCTTGCTTAACAACCGGCGCGTTCTGCCGCCCAGCTGCATCTGTTGTTGACGGGTCTCAGTTGGAGTTGATAGTCGTGAATCAGAGCTCTTCGGGTTGATGAAGCCGTAGCGGTCAACGTCGGTAGAATTGACATCTTGCCAGTCCTCGAGTCCTCCGGCAAGTTCGAACTCACGACGAGTCTGACTGCTGTCGCGCTTGGGGGACAACGAAGAAGTAACGGACCGAGGGGTGGACCACTGTGGGGCTAAGTGGTTTGTGACGGGTGTCACTCTAGGAAATATGTTAGCACTTGCGTGAACATGATGATTGTGGTAACAAAGAGAAGCTTTTGCGCTGTGTTTTGATCGTCAGGGTAGTTGACATTGCGCTTATCATTAGGAGAATGGGGGTCGTCATACAAGGAATTTTCAACATCTTCGGGGGCTTCAGGCATGGGCTCAAGACGTTCAGTGGACGTGGATGCATTGCCAACACCGCCGGTACTAGCAACTGCGCTGCCAGGGCGTCCATCTTCCCAGCAGGTAGACTCGCCGGATTCGTAGAGCGATCTCACCTTGTGGGATTCCTGTTCTAGGTCGGGAAGAGGGTGCAGCGCATCAGGCGTAGATGGAGGCATCATGGCGGTAGAATGAGGTACAGGGGTATTAGAACTAGGTTTAGATAGAGGAGCGTCGCCTTCAACAACCGTTGTGTCAGTGCCGTAGCTGATAGTTTCCTGGCTGCTACGGTTGGCGTCCACAACAGTAGCCAAGGCAGGGCTGGAGTCTGAAGCAGTAACAGAGCCTGAGCGGGACTCGAGCTGTTCACGTAAGACGTCAATGAGGTCGTAGGTCGGATCGCGGGGTATGCGCGGCCGCAACAAGAAGTTAGCGACGGAGACGGTGTCGGCGATGTCTTCCGGATGAGAGGCGGGCCCTGCCAGACGGGGATGGCTGTGTCGGAAACAGAAGACGAGTCGGAACCTGGCAGAGAAGAGACGCTAGACGCAGTGTGAATAGTTATATTGGCAGTGACAGTAGTATCGGTTGTAGTTGTGCGAGGAACAGTTGTTGTGGACTGTGAAGGAGATGAAGACGGAGGCACTGCCTTCTCAGCGGTCCAGTACGAGCTCGTATTTTCCTGGTTCTTGGATGGCGAGCCGGAACCAGAGCCAGAGCCAATGTCAGAGCCAGTGTTTAAATCGACAGAGGGCACTGATGTCAAGGCGTCAAGGGTACTTTGAGTTGATATAAGGTATTCTTCGAGAGCGCTTCTAGAAACTACTCGACTTCCACCAAGTAAAACACTGCCGCGTTTGGAAAAAGATAAGCCGCTCAAAAAAGCATCGTCCACTAGTGAGTCGGACGGGATGGCCACAGACAACGGCGAGAAATCGGCGTCGTCTTGGTAGTTGTACTGCTGGGAAACTGCAGCAACAGCTGAGGGGGGCTCGCAGAGAGTAGACGGTCTACTTAGTGGGCGCGGCCAAATGCTCTCTGGCAACGAGAAGCGCGACTTGGAAAGTGGACGAGATGAAGAAAGCGGAGACGGCGACAAGGAGACAATCGGGGCTCTAGCCGGGGCGGCAACGACAGGCGCGGGTGTATGCGAGGTCGTGATGTCAGTAGTAGTAGTAGTGGGCGGGTCAACGACGGAACAAGTCGAGTCGGCAGCAAACGAGAGATCGAGATCGTCAAACGAGAAGGTCCCAAAGTCGACGCCAAACTGGTTCTTGCTGGCAGACGGCGGCAGCGAAACGTGATGGGCGCGGGACGACGGTGGACGAGAAGACGGAGGGCGAGAAGCCGGGGCGGCAACTGCACGAGTAGCAGGCGGTTGTGCGAACTTTGAGCGCACAAATAACTGTGAATAGAGGCTCGAGTGCTGGTGGAATTGCTGATAGATCGACGCCGGCACGTAGACGTCGGCTGGCCTTACAATCAACGTCGAGGACGAGGCAGAATTCGGTTGTTTTTGTTGAGGCTGAGGTTGCGATAACGTTGTTTGGGTGGCGATGGCGCCTGCTTTGGTAGTTGCTGAAGTTGATGGCGGCTGTTGTCGCTGACGGCTCGTATGCGGTAGTTGAAGTTGCGGCGCTTCAGTAGAAGTCAACTTAGTACTACTAGTTACAGCACTTGTTCCAGTACTAGTAGCAGTGTTCGAAGGAATTGGAGTGGCGTTAGCAGCGGCAATTGCAGTTGCAGCAGGGCGCGGCGAGGGTAGGAACGAAAACAAGTGGCACCGCAAAGGGCGCGCAGTCGATGATGACGCAAAGACAGATTTAGAGCGACGGTCGAAGTAAGAGGACGAAACGGTTGCAGAGGCAGAAGCAGAGGCAGAAGAAGTTTGTTGTTGTTGCTGCTTCTGCTCTTGTTGTTTTGGTTGCAGTGGTGACGGTGCTTGGGCTTTACCAGCCAGAAGGTCCTCCCGACGCAACGACAACTGGTTCTGGTGCGAAAATTGAGATTGCGCTGGCGACGGGGCCTGGTCGATAGATTGCAATTGAAATTGAGTCGGGACGGGGGCCCGAGTAGAGCAGTCAGTATTACTATTGTTCGAGTTGTAATGCTGGCTCTGGTGCTGGCTTTGATGCTGGTCTTGGTGCTTATGCTGCGAGCCAGTGCCAGAAGCGGAAGGAGCGGCCCCAAGGACAGAACCAGGCGAGCAAGTGCCTTTAGTGCCCTGGTCGCTGGGCCTAACAGCAGGTAGACCTGCTGTCGCACCTGCATTGGCGCTGTGGCGCTGGACCCGTGATGTGGCGGCGTCTGTGGCGTCGACGTTCGTGCTGGCAGATGTTCTATTTTGGGCGCTAGGGAGAAGGGAACGGCCGCCTGCATTCTCAATTTCATTCCCGGTCGCATGCCATGCATCAGAGCAAGAGCTTGCATTCTGGCCTGTGGCGAGGCCTAGCGTGGATCCATGCTCATCGTGTTGTTTATGCTCATCATTCTGGGGATTCTCATTCTGGGGACCGTCGATGCGAAGATCAGTTGTGCCAGTGCCAACGAAACAAGCCCTGTCGTTCTGAACTGACGGTTGCTGTACTGCTGCTGTTTGTGGGCGGCTGCGGCTTGTCCCCAGAATCAGGGACAGCCGCGATGCCCCTAAAAAAGAGCCCACACCAGTTGTGGCACCACTATCATCATGGTTCTTCGTAGCGGATGCCTCCGTCAGCGAGTAACGTCCAACGTTAGTCAACGACGCTACGGCGCTGTCGATCTCTCGCAGCGGCGTTGGCTCGGTCGGACTGCGACGACGGCGAAAGCGGCTTTTCACGCTTGTCATGGTCCTAATGCTAAAAGCCTTCGTAAGGCGCTTGCGCGGCTGTGACTTGTCCAAGCCTTCAGTGCCAGATATGGTGGATACCGATGCTGAAGGAACAGTGGCCGTCGAGTAGCACGACGACGACACCTCACTAAAAGCCGGCGATGCTGCGCCTTGGCGAGATGATGCAGCAACTCCCATAACATGATCCGGTACCGGACGGGGCAGTGGTGTCGTAGATGTAGCCATAGTGTGTGTGTTGGTAAGACTGGGAGATGCCGAAGTAGAAGATGCGGAAGGCTTGAACGGTTCGACGACCGGCGAGCAGCCAAAGTCGACGCTCAATCGCGAGTCCACAACAATGGACTCAGCGGTAGTATCAAGTGGCCTAAAAGTCGATGGTGGCGGCATCGAAGACATGATCGTAGGACTAGCTTCTAATAATGGTGAAGCTACTGTAGTCATCGGAGAAGAGATAGGCACAGAGATGTGACTGCCAGGCCCCTCAGTTTGTGTAAGTAGTGTGGAACTGCGCGGCAGAGACCTTGGTATCAAAGCGTGCTCTTGCTTATACCTAGATGACGACTGTCTATGGACGGCAGAGCAAAAGTCTCCGTGGCCAGCACTGACTTCGCAAATGGTCGACACGGACGATGCCGTATCAAAGCTAGTGCGGCAGTTGCGCCAGAAAACGTCGCTCCGGTCACTATTCGAAGCAGACGTACTAGTTGAGCGTGTACTGTTGCTCTGTGATATGCCAATAGGCTGCTGTTGAGCACCGTTAGTGTCCAAAAAAGACGGCGCAGGCGCAATGCTTGCGATGCTAGGTGTAAGACTAAAGATCGGCGAGCCGGGGGGCGTCAAACAGTCCCGGAACAGAGGATGATCAGCCACTGGTGGCGGCGGCGGAGCGTTTTTGTGGCAGCAACGGCAGCAGCAAGTGTAGATGGGTTCCTGCGCAAGGTAGGTACGCTGGATGCGGTACGAGAAGGCGAGACGGAAGTAATAGATAACGGAGCTCGTAAAATGATACAGGAAGAAGAAGCAGAAGAAGGCACTGGCGAAGCCAGGCTCAAAGGGGGCTTGGAGAGCGTAGGATATGGAGTAGTGATAGTGTAGTGATGGCCATAGCCTAATGGCGTTACAGTGTTTGGTTTTGTTGATATTGCTGGATTTTCTGTGTTGGCAGTAACAGTAACTGCTGTCAGAGTCTGGAAGCGCTGGCTCGGCTGCCACGTTGGCAGAAGCGAGGGCTGTGTGTTCTGAAATATGTTTTGAGATTGATTCTGATGCTGAATGTCCTGTCCTCGATACAGGTGGTTCTGCTTCTGTCTCTTAAACAGAGGCTGAAGCTCCAATGACGAGGCGGCAGAAGAAACGGAGCAAGAGCGAGACGGCAAAGACACAGAAGGGCCAACGGGGATTGGAGGTGTTGCAGCAACTGTTTGTTCGTACCGAAAGGCTACAATGTTTTCGTCTCGGAAGGGCGATGCCAGAGCGTTGGTCCGCGAACGAAAGCTAGAGAGCTTGCGTTTTCCAGTGATAGAGCTAGAGCTTGAAGAGCAACTGGAACTGTGGCTTTTTATTAAGGCGGGCGCCATTGTTATTCTTTGTAGGGGAACTAACCCTTCCTTATACTGAGTGCACTTCTTGATGCTAGTGATCTAGGGATGGCACAGCACCGTGGAACCACAACAAAAGAGGCGTTTTTTTTGCTCGCTCGGAATAATTTTCTGGTTAGTATGGAACTTTGTCCTCTGTCAATTCTACTAGAACGCTACTAGAGAATGTTCAAGGGAGAACTCGGATCGGCGTTTGGACACTCGATACACGATATGTGTGGCTTGGGGCACTCGATAGACTATCTATTCTACTCTACAGGTGAATTTCTGGCCTGTGAACTATCGATTGTGCTAAGCAATCTCAAGCGGTGGACTAGAAGTTAATGAAAGAGATGCCATGTTAGTCAATGAATGCTATTTCGTGATCGCCATTTTCAAGACCTTTCATAAAAACTACATGATCCCATGAGCTTTTTTGTTGGCTTCCCTACAATCCGAATTCCAGCACAAGGCACGCTGAAACTACACTACAGCTGACATTTTCGTGCCATGCAACAAGTAGCCAATCTAAGTAACAACTTGTACCAAGCTTGCTGGAATGTCTGTAGATAGACGAGAGATATTGTAAGAGGCTTTCTGGCGATACAAGAAACACTAGTTTCGAGTACACAAAGCCCAGTCATGTTATGCCGAGATCTGCATTGGTATCTCCTCCCCATATAGAACAGAGCAAAACGACATGTCCAATCATACTTTGCTCTATACTTTCAGGTCAGGAATGAGGCGGTTTCAAGTTGAAGCATCTGGATCTCGATTCTAAATAGACACTTTGCCGTCTATATCCTTCTGGTATGCGACAATCACAACATAAACAACTCTCATGATCTAGATGTCCATCAAGCCGAGGAATGGAGGTGGGCAGCCATAGATAGCAGTCGTTGTTCCTCTCTCAACTACTATTGTTGATCGAGAATGTACCCAAGGTATCCTAAATCTACTTCTTTATCACTAAACATGAAGCATTTTTTCCTGGTAGGATGATAGACGTGCAAATCATTTGCCCTTGAAAGTGATATAGTTACGTACCTGTTGTATAGTGATCAATGCTAGCTTATTGTCTACAGCAAGCCTTTCACAAGCCAAATACGAGAGAATGCAAGATCTAATCTAAGACAGCTGTAGTGTTTAGAAGTGATGTCAGAAAAAACGGTAAAACAGTAAGAGATGAAATGAGTGACTAGCAATGTTTCTCAAAAAGAACGGCAGGAACATGAGCAAAATGAGTGTAGTAGATAATCAAAGATTGAGAAGCAAAAATGAACGAAGATATCGAAGGCCAAAAGGATAGGATATAGAAATAGCTATTAGCTTTTCTTTCATCTCTGTTCGTTTGCTTTTCTCGTCCCAGCCTATAACAAGAAGGTGAAAAGCAAAGGGAATGTGCAGGTTTTAATAGATAGGAGTGCATGACGAGAAGCAAACGAACTCAAACACGCATCCAGCCAGGCCATCCAGTCAGATCTCATCAGATCATCGTAGGCGAACTACTAGTTGCTGAGCATGTTTTCTTCTTCTATATTCAGCAATCATTGCGTCTTTCTGTGGCGTTCATGGTCTGAGGCAGCTTGGCTGAACAAACACTAGTACCATATAAGTACTATATCAGCCATTGGCCAACATGCAGCTAGAATCCAAGCAAGTGCCTGGATCTTGCTGCAGCTGCAACTGCAGCTTGAAAAAGAAATATTTTGATTTTATCTTCTCATTGTTGATTGAAGCAAAGAAAAGAAAATAAGGACAGCTAGTGTCGCTCACTTTGTGTAATAAAGTTCGATCGCTTACCAACTGATTATATAACTTTTTATACAGGCTCGTAACCCTATACACTTAATGTTCAAGGTTTCGTTTGTTCAAATTAGGAAATAGAAAATAAACCAACAAAAACATCAAGAAGGTCGTTTGATAGCGTAAAGCTTACAAGGTGGGCTAAAAAAGAATATAAAAAAATACTGAAGTTGAGAAACAACAAGTTTGATGAAATCAATAAAGAAGAAAACGAAAGTAAAATCTTCTTTTGAAAATGTAATTCTTATGAACAATAAGTCGGGTCTTTCCATATTCCATATCTTCAAACGTTCCGTCACTAAGAAAAAATATAGAAAAAAAAATCATCTTTGCAAACTCTCTCTTTTACTATTGTTCCCCCAGATTTGCTTCCTTTTGACTCCTGGCATTATGGAAATCCACTTGTTGCTGCAGCCCGATCCAGCAATGAGAAGATGTAAAAACTTAATTGTAATTCCTTTTCTTTAGCTTCTCATATGTCCAGTATATCTATACAAATCCTGCTCTCTAGTCCACATATAACCACCCTCTCCAATTTTATTCTCACTTATATGCACTATCCTTTCCTTGAGGTACATACATACATTCAAACAACTCCTTGCTTCTATTATTATAAGTCAATATGCAGATAAGATCTTCTTCCCAAATCTAGTAATATATGCGCTGATCAGAATATCATTTAGCAACACAGGCTTTGAAAATATCACATCTACGTATGTAGTTATGTTGGCTTTGTAACCTATTACATATTTATCCCTTCAAGCATTTTTGCTAGTTACTCTTTTTGCCAAATGTAATCATGATAGTTACATGTCGTTGCTCATAATCGTATTGAAAATAATCTTTTTTGGACATTTGTTTGCTTCTTGGGTAGTATTAACTTTAATCTATTTAAACTGCCTAGTTATAGAGAAAAATACTTCTAATTGCTATAGATAATATGTTCCGTACCCAATTTTGCACGTGTACTAAAATTTCACAATATTCTCTATTACTTAATATCTAGTAGGGTTACAAACCCTTGATAGACACATTAGCTAAAAGTGAAAGTCTTTTACTTTTTCTTAGAAAAAGATTTACCATGATCGAGTTATTCAGCATGGTTACCATACTATGAAAACACTACGGCACTTCATCCCTATAAAATATGACTAGGAGAGAAGGCTCTTGTTATCAAGAATATATCTCTGAATATATGATGTCTACCAACGTTCAACCAACTAGATTCTGACCATCGTCCTTTTTTCTCCCCAGCCACTAGGTATTTACATACACACACACTGTATATTTATTAACTACTTACTTGTATTTTTTCATCTCATCCATATGAAAAGTTTTTTCTTTTTTTCTTACATAGATCCTGTCTTCATGTATGATTATCCTAGTAGTAACATTCACAATGGAGCATGTGAAAAACCAAGTAGAAGATCTATGTATTAAGAAAAAAAAGAAGTAATTTGATCCACTTACATGTAGTTCTAGTTCTCTCCACCAAGTTCCCTGTCCCTTGCCTTCTTTTTCCACAAAAACCGGCCCTTTTCTTCAATATTTCATGTTCCTCCCAAGTCAAATCCTCCCAAGATCATATATTTGTGAGTTTTCCTGCTTAACTCAAGGCTTGCATTTCACTTGACACAGAATTACCAGACCGTCCCACCAAGTCATAATATCCGATCTGGCTACTGAAAACGGTCTATCTACATACATTATTCTAGCTGTAATTGTAACCACGAGAATAAAATGTAGTACCTCATGCTCTGACGCGGTTTGCTTTTGAATATTCCTGTAGATACACAATATTATAGTGACCAGTTGACTATCTGCCAATTTTGCCGACGAGACATTGAACAATAACTCTGCTGTGGAAACAAATCTGACACCGGATGTGTATTGACGTGCATATTTGTGCATACGTTACGTTTTGGTAGTATGTCAGCATATATGTATATGTATATTCCATCAGTCTGCTGTCAAACGCATTCTTCCGGGACTTCTGCTTGCTGCTTATAGATATGTTATGTCAATGTTATTCATATTCCGAGATCCTTTCACATAAGGAGATAATATGACTAACAAATCAAGAAAAAAGTGTGGCTGGTTGGTTTATTCTTGACTACTACTGACTTGGTAGCTGTGTGGACATATTAGACTCTCACTTGCCGTTGTTACAGTGGCTCCTACAAATAGTACCTGTTCGGCGGGTTCCTGCAGTTGCTATTCACGGCTATATTTCTATAATCTGTATGGTAGTTTTTTAGTATTGGGCATGGTGCTACTGATACCAAATACGCACTTAGTAGTGTAATTATAGTATTTTACGAGACTGGATCTGCCCGTGTAGGCTCTGACCGCTTTTTGAAAATCTAAGACAATATATATCTGTATGAGAAATAGCTATCAGAGAGAATCATATCTAGAATGTTATGGACGTACATAACTCTTTATTTCTTAGGATGTGATAGTGACAGGGCGTTTTCCTGCAGGTCCATCACATGAATTGCCCATAGCTTGCCAACGCATCAACTCGAAAGAAATGATAGTTGATGACTTTTATTTTTTCTTGCCTAGGTCCCCGGAGTTCCTTTGATATCGTTCTATGGAGACTCCTACAAAAGAAAAAAAAAATATGCATGAGAAAAAAAACCTCATCTCGCTCTTATGCACCATGCATGCACTTCTGTTTGTGCGCTAGCCTCACGATTTCCAAGCAAGCCCCCAGTTGGTAAGAAAGTAGGAACGAATATTCTAGTAGTAGCCTATCCTACTAATATGTATTCTTCCTTTTGAGTTCTAAGTATGTATATCTGTATGTGTATATAGTTGTAGATGGTGGAAACAAAATCCACTGATCCTAGTCCGCACGAGGGTGATCCATTATTGCTCGGTATTCTAAACTTCTATACCGTAGTGTTAACCAAGTTCAAGACTTGGTTTCTGTTGAGTACATGGGAAGAACGAAGGAGGAGCAAAAGACAACGAAAGGGCTTTCATTTAAACAAACTTTTACTTCGAGTCTTCTTTCTCCATAACCTGCTTTGTATAGGAATACTACAATTTTATCATAATATTAGTAGAATAACCGAAGAAATAAAGCCCATGGTGGCCCTCAGAAGTTGTTTAGTTGTAGTTATATAATATAAAAAGGGACCCTCTGAAGGATGATAAGCTAGTATGCATAAGAGAATAAAGACACTATATTAGTATGCCCAAAACAAGTTGTTGTTGTATGAAAGAACAATGCTACTTAAGACTTACTAAAATTTAGGGCTCCGAACACAACGGAATACAAGCCATCCACGGTAATATCAATTATCTTGTGCCGTTATGTGATAGGGATGGGTTGTAATATATTTGTATCATCCTCTACACATGTATGTATCTGTACATCATTGAGCGGCTATGGCATGAGCGATTGTGTACAATCTTAGCCCGTAGAGAGATCCCATTTCGAATAGACATAAAAGACAATAGATCATACATAGTTTTAGTTATGCCTGAACTGAAGTATGTATTTCCTAAAGAGATTGCTTTCCTCTCAGTAATACGCTTTATCAAATTCAAAGGTCATTCATTGTAAGCTCATTTGTCGTACTGTTCCCTTGCTGGCCCCCTGGTCATAATTATTTTCTATATAGAACACGATATAGCCGAATCATAAGACGAACACCACCTGCTCTCTACTAGAGACACAATGTATTAGTTTATACTTTTCCTTGTACCGTTCTTCTTTAGTCATAAGACATAGATTGTGTGAGATATATTGCTCTTATGTATATAAATAGTCACTATACTTTTCATGTAGTGGGCATTATCCATCACATGAACCTCCATGTTGAATCAAGTCTTTGTCTTAGACAGTATTACAGATTGAACAGAGGTAGATTCGGTTTTTAAGGCTATTCAGCTCTTTATTTATGCTTCTCTTTTCGTGGAAAAGGGAAACCAAAAAAACCTCCAAAGACGGGAATGAAATGAAACATTGACGCCTTGAAGATAGCAGATTGAAATGATAAACGATATATATATTTTCTTTAACTGATTCGTCATAGAGATGATACGAGTATGTTTGCAAATATATTGTATGTATTAGGTATAATTATATCTAAATAATAGCGTTGATTTCATGTTTGCGGCGGTCACTGGAAACACTAAGTTAGACCAAACCTAGAAAGACGAAAAAAAAGTCAAAAGTCTAAGCAAAAACGTTGCTAGAAGAAATGAAAAAGAATTAAAGAATTGTACACACCATTTAGCGTTGGTGAACTCATTTAGTGAAAGCTGACAATGAATACTCAGAATAAGGAAGAAAAAAGAGAATACAACGATATTTTCATTCCCTTTCAATGGGAAACGTTTTGGAATTTTTATTCTCCTTCTTCCTACTTCCCTCCCTTCTTTTAGGCTCTCTACACCTCTTCATCCGCCCAATCCTGCTCTCCATACAGCGGCTTCTCCTTGCGCGGCCCACTAACAATTTCTAGTTTCGTGAGGAACTCTGGTGGTACTGTGGGAATGTACTTGCGCTCACGTTCACGGTTTAACCCGCCGAAGCCAGCACCATACGAGACTAGCATGTCTGTGGATGAAGGAAGCGTAAAAGGTAGCATGAGAGCGGGATCAAGTAGCAAGTGGTGTGGCGCGTCATCATCTGACTCATCCTCGAGGTCCATGTTGATGACGCTGCCTGCACCGATCGGCGTGCCTGGCACCGAGATATCTTCAGGGATCGGCGCGTTGTTGAGCTTGTTGAAGTTCTTACTCACTGGAGTGCCTGGTACACTGTTGATACTCATAGCCAACGACATAGCGCTTCGGCGACGGTCACGCTTAAGCGTAGCTTCCTTTTGAATCGCCTCTAGGTAGTCTAAAGCACTCTTCGGTAGTCCCTTCTCGCCAACCTCGGGCCGGTAATGTGCGGCAGCGTGGATGAGCTGCTGGGGGGTCAGTCGACGGAGCTGTTGTAGCGTGTCTACCAAAGCCTCAAGATCGTCGGGTGCCAAAGACGAGAAACACTGAAGCCATTGTAATAGTTGGATGACGGGTGCTAGATGACGCCGCGCAGCTTCGACCGTAGGCTCACCACTAGCCTTCATGTCGCCGGCTTCATAGTGCTCAGGCAAGCGGTTATTCACTCGCGCCCAGTCTTCGAGTACCGAGACATTCATGCGGATCTGCATGGCCTTGGTGCGTGCAAGATATTTCCGGTTGGACATGATGCGGTTGAACAGCTCAGCACCGATCCAATAGAGCAGCTGTGATACGATCTGTGACACAATGACGGAATGGATATCGTATAGGTCTAACACAAAGAGTGTGGACGAAAGTAGCGAAGTGACGTTTCGTGGCGCTGGCTTGGCACGTTGTTTTGGAGATGGTGGTCTAAGGCGTCGTTCCAGAGGCTCTTGCTTGACTGTTTGCTTGCGCTTGAAGAGCTTCCATTCGTTCTGGAACGCAATGTTCTCAAAGCCGGGAATCGTCTCGTGGTCAAGCATCGCAACATCCAGAACCTTGTCAAGTCGTCTTTCAGCGTCTCTAACAATAAGAATGAAGATTTCGTTGATCAGCTCCGCAAGCTGTACCTGGTACTCTGCCGTCGCATCAACCAGGCCAGCATCCTTTTTGAGATAGTGTAACAGTAGTGTAGCGTTTGAAATCCAAAACGCCAGTATAGTCATGTCCCACTGAGACCGTTCCACAACGTCATTGATCTTGTCCATGGCTGAAATCATGAGCCGGTCCAGCAGCTCATGGCTAGCATGGTAATGGGCGTATCGGGCGCTCAGAAATATCATGTTGGCAGGAACTGGCTTCTGGCTCATGGAGCGCTGTGGCTTCATGTTGGTGATGATTATGTCGAGGATTGCGTCGAGCTCCGATTCTTGGAACACAAACATTTGGTCGTGGAGACACCTGCTCCAGTCGAACTCGGCAATCTCTTCTTCCTCGAACTCGTCGGCAGACTATATGGCACCACTCAGTCAGAAACAAGCTTATCTCCACACATGTATTATCAGTATTATTGCGTACCTCTGGTTTATCATCCATGCCGACATTGCCAAGATCAACTTCTAGATCGCGCGCGCTGTCCATCATCATGCGCCTGTGAAGTTCATGCTCAGCCATCTCCTCCTCAAACCGGTCCTGTGAGATTCCGGGCTGGTAAAAGTCCTCGGCCAGTCCTAGACTGGCCCAGTTGTAGCCGCTGTCATGAAGATAGAAGCCCATATCGCTATCTGGTGATAAGAAGTCGAATGCTGTGCGGCCACTGGATGTCTTTTTTTGCGGTTCGGCGCCGGAGTCGAGTAGAATCTTGGCTATTCCCTTATGGCGGTTGGTCATTGCCCACATGAGCGCAGTCCATTGGTTGCAGTCTTGGATATTTACTTGAGCTCCAGCGTCGATCAAAGCCTGGACGACTTGTTCATGGCCCTAAATCAAAGATAACAGCCCCCCAGTCAGGGGTGGGCCATTTACTGTTAGCTTAGAGAATCGCCATTTCGTTTCGTTGAGGGGATACCGTGGAAATGGTACTCTCAAGGCATAAGACATGCTGGCTTATAGCCCATGATACGAGGAGATAGAAGAAGAGAGAGGGGGGGGATTCTAAGAACAGGGTATTCACATACAAAGCAGGCCGCATAAATCAAAGGCGGCGTTCCGTCCTCATCGAATGCATTGACGTCTACCAAAGCTTTTGCCTTGCCAGTGACTATGCGCTTGACACGATCCAAATCGCCATTACTAGCTGCCATGTTCAGTGCCTTCTGCAGCATATCTCTGCGCTCCTTTTCTGGCCGAGAGTCGTCTATCGCAACCTCGTCGTCATCTTCGAAGCTGAGGCCAATCTGGTGGGCAGCCTGGGCCGCCATCATTTCCATGAGACGGGTGTCGCTATCTTTGGGGCCGGCCGAGATTTCCTCGGAATAGCTTTCATTGTCGTTCAACGATAGTGCGCCAAAGTCGAGCGGCTTCGAGGTTATCGGGGATGTCAGGAATTGTGATTGGCCCTGCCAGCCGTCGTACATTTCCGTCTCGGCTACAAGATGCTCAACTGCGGCGGGCCGTCGGTCGTTTAGATTGCGCGGGAGATCAGACGGCAGTTCCTGTGGCTTATCGCCGCCCAGCGTCCCCAGATCCATGGCGGTTGTTGGGGAGAGAAGGGCGCTGATTTTCTGAGTGACCTCGTGATATGGTGAGTGTTGGTGGTTCAAATCTGGATGCCTAGGGGAGCTTCCGCGAATATCGCAAGTGGCAGAACTAGCAAAATATTCGGGTTTCCAGGTCGTTCGGGGATTAGAAACTAGGCGAGTTTTCTTTGGATCGCGATCGATGGGTCGAAGGAGGGGTCTTGTTGTTCGGGAGCTTCTCTAGCTCTCCTTCTTCTCTCTTTCTCTCAACAGAATTGCATGCAGATCAAAGCTCCACGGACACCTTTCTATCAGGAGGAAGACACAATATTCGGCGAGGGAAGAGGGGCTCGTAATCAAGCAATATGGCAGACGATATGTATGGCCGGGTCCAAGCAAATGCGCTGGTCCAATGCAACAAGGTGGTGAAATACAATGTCAAAAGGGAGGTTCAAGTAGAATGCACAATTGTTGGTAGCGCTGCAGCATCCAACTTTCACTATATAAAATACTAACTAACGTTGTGTGTTTAGCTCAGGACTTCAGATGTCTAGGTGGAAATATAGGAAATAATCAAGGCCACCTGCTAAGCTTAACCCTGAGGTCTCATTACCCCCCCCCATTGCGATGCTAGTGGGTCCTAGAGGGATTGGTTTAGCCAATCACTGTGCATAAGCGGTATCTTTTCAGCCATATACTTTTGGTCCTGTGATGCATAATACTAACCCTAATGCAATGAGGCTGAGAGTATATATTTAGTTTTGTGTTAGTTCGTTTTATAACATACTCTATTTTACGAGCTCGCTTGCTTCTTGTTCATGACGCCCTACGTTTCATTTGATGTGCTCTGTTCAATGCAATCACCGAGTTTTTGTTGTGTGAATCAATGTACCCTGTATATTATAATACATTTTTGACTAAATTTATCTACAATGGTTGTGTAGGCCAAGAGTGTCGTCACGAGGCCCAGCACAGATCATGTGCGGCCCGTTAGCCGCTGTCGTATTGTATTGCTTGGTGCTATTGCTAGCTAGAGCTAGATTGCACGCTTGCCAAACGCACGGATGCGCTTCACACCACCATCCGGAATCATGACAAGCTTGATGTGCGTCACCGGCTTGTCTGTGATTAGACTTTCAAACTCATGCTCTTGGTCAGGGCCGCACTTGGACGCCGCCACGATCTCGGCCCAGCCTTCACTAGTGTGTTCGAGCGCAGCAGCACCCGTCCAGTTGATGGCTTCGACACGCACCTTTTGCGGATAGTTTCCACGGAAGTGCGCCGTGTCAACCACGCAACGCTGTAGATATCCCGGAGCGCCGAGGCGGATAATGCACCAGTCAATATGGCCCTTGGTACGCGAGCGAGAAGTCTCCCATCCATCGCCCATGTCCTTGCCACGACCAGGTAGTAGTAGGTTATCCTTAGAGCCAAAGTGCTGGTCGTTGCAGGAGATAGCAACACCGCCGTTCTGAGCAGCAGCCAAATCGAAGATGGCATCCTTGTCTTCGGGGAACACGGGAACAGCATGACCAAACAGACGGAAGCGCGCAATACCACCATCGGGGTACATGTTGAGACGAACATGAGTGTACTGCTTCTCAGTAGCCTGCCTGAGCTTCCATGAGAACCGCTGAGAAGGGCCGCATTCTTGGTGACCGACAATGGTCTCCCATCCGCCGCGGGTTCCCTTCCAGGACACAACCTCTTCATCGTTCTGGCTGAAGCAACCCTCGACAGAGATCCACGGGGCATGGTTGCCATTGAAGAAGGCAGTATCAACCTCGACACCTTCAATGGTACCGGAAGCAACGCCCAGACGGACAATCACCCAATCAAACGGCTCCGAGTTATGACGACGGGTCTCCCATCCATCGTACCAAGCACCGGTATAAACCATCTTGCCGGGCTGGCGAATGGGTGGCGTGGACGTAAGGAGGTTGGCTGCCTCCGCAAACCATTCATTAGAGAAACCTAGAATCTTACCACCAAGTGTGGCAGAGATAAGATCTGATAAGCAAAGACAAGTTGTTAGCAGAGAGATAGGTACAAAGAAGCGAGTGGGAGGGTGGTGTCAAGTGACAACATAATATCCGGCAATAGAGTCGCATTGTGTTGGTTATGATGTACCCTACTAAAAGATAAGGCAAGGAGGAGACGGGACCCAATGGGATACCGAGGAGAGGTGTTGGAGGTATATAAGACGGGTGACATGGGCAGTTCAGATAAAAAGCATTGCTGTTTTAGGACCCTAGCCTCCCGCTACCCTGGACGATTGACAGATCCAGAATCTGGGGTAGAGAGACAACAATAACAATAACAATATCACACGGGATTTTGAGAAATACTAACCAATGCAGCTGGAACGGAATGTCTTGTCGATAGCATCCGAAGCGATTGGTTCAACAGAGATATCCTCGAGAGGGTACAGCACACCTTCTGGTTCTTCCGCAACCGTGGTGGGCTTGTTGAGCAAGACTTTTGAGGTAGACATTATGCGCAACGAGGGACACTCAGATGCACTGATGATGTGTGGGATATGTATAATTTTGGGTGTAGTTGGTACAGATCTGGAGTATATGTAGAATTGTGTAGAAAGATAATAGAAAACGGAATGGAAGGATACTCGTGCAAGTGAGGGAAAATTGAAATTAAGATTTCAAATAGGAAAAGAAGTTGAAGAAAAAGACTGGAAATATGAGCAGCAGAGCAAAATACTAGAAGATAAGATATTACTAGAGAGATAGACACTAAGAAGGCAAGGAGGGGCAACCCCTCGATACTTGTATGAAAACCAGCAAAGTGAACATCTCGGCTCTTTCTCTCTCTTTTCCCGTCTCTCTGCTTGGACACCTATCAGGTTTGCCTTACTCTCCTCAATAGCGACTACTACATCGAATACCCGAAGGAGACACTTCGGTATCTGCGTCCTCATTTGTTTATTTCCTGGGGCGTGTGTAGAAGGACTTGGTCGTTTTTTTTAAACCTGGGGACCCTCATTATCGGCCACATCCGACATCGCTTTTTTGGGCAAACTGATAACGATCTCTGATCTAGCGACTAAAAAAGTAGCTTTTAAATCCTAAGGAAACCAACAACGCTAAGCATTTGTACACACCCTACTTCGTCCCCGTCTTCCACAACAACATACAAGAGACTCCCGTAAAGAAGTTTTGGAGAGAAGTTTTTCTCTTAGGCATACATGTAGGCACATATATCTGCACATACATTTGCGAATTAAAGTAATAGAAACGGCACAAGTCATGATTGTAGAAGCCAACAATCTGTGTGGAAAACAAACTATTCATTGGTTGAAAAAGTCGACTACTCAGCATTCAAGTCCATCCTGTAGCATATTATATCGATATTTGTCTGGGTTATCTTTGTACGATAATCTACTCTCTATACTGCTCACGCCTTTGATTACTATTTTGAGTATTTTCATAAGGTGATGGAATCGAGCAATAGTATGCTCAATGATATAGAAGCTGATAGTACAAACTTACCCATCAATCAAAAATATATAGTCCTCTCTTTATTTTCTTCATATTAAATAATCCATTGATTTTCTTCTGTCGCGCCGGCTGATACAATTCAATCTCTGCTTCGTTGGGTATTCTTATCAAGTAATGCCGTGGTATTCTACACGCTAGCGCAGGAGTCTTAATGTTCCTGGGTTGACTTGACGAACAGCCATAGATAAACCTTGTAATAACTAGGCCCATTGTACGCCCTCAATACTTCATATCCAATTCTTGATGTGGCATAATTGTTGTTGCTGATAGCTTCATATACTTTTTTTCCCCTTACTGTCATTGTACTTGTCGTGATAGTCAAGCTTGATTTTTGTCTTCTTAATTTGATGTCATCTTACCTTGCTGACTCATTTGCCTAGACAGGACCTTCCTATCCAAGTAAGATGCACTGTTTTGGTCTCCCTGAATAAGCAAACATGCAATAGCTAATGGTGGCACTGTGATTGGCTCATATATGGTTCAGAAGACACTGTTTCCGCTTTTTTCTTCTACTCAGGTAATACTATCAGGTGTATCAACAGAAAACGCCATCGTTGAATGTTGATTCTAGGCGCATCATCCATTTGTTCCCTCATTTTGAAGCGGATTTTTTTTCAACATCATTATCACCGTTATCGAGGCAATTCGGCAGTTATTCCATTCCATTGCGAACTATCAAGAAAGTATTGGCGAAAAGTTTCCGACCTATCAATTCCGACGCTTTCCGCTAGTTTCCATTATCTGAAAGCTACATATTTGAAAGACTACCTACTCGATAAAAACGGAGTCCCGAATCGCTAACGAACCAGCCTCTTCACCTGATTCGTTATTTCACTCAATGATTTCACTATCTTACTAATAGAATAGATAGAATAGAAATCAAATAATACGAACATTCGACAGCGTATCTTTTCGAACTTCTCATCAATCAACATCAATCATTAGGCCTAGTTGCAATTTATCTTTGCTACGATATTCACAGTAGTCAAAATCTAATCATATCGGCTTCTATTTTAACAATTTTCTCTAATTCCAAAGGAGCGAGCTGGTTTTCGTCAATCAAAGCAAGGTCAAGGGGAGATAATCGGATCATCCTTATCAATCTTTCATCCCCTAGATCAGGCTCCTCCTACCCACCACAATGCCATCAAACGTCGAAGGTCGTACGATTTCTCCGGAAGCCGGAATCCCACAAGACGAAACTCAACCTCTACTTGGACGACCCGGTGATGCCGCTCAGGTAGATGGGGATTCCATGGCCCGGAATCTCATCCTTGGTAAGAAAACTTAATCCAACAGCTAAACTATACCCTCTATAATTGAACCTGAAACCTCATATCGACATTACCATTCATTATACTAACATCGCATTTTCATCTAGGCACTGGTATTCTGGCACAAATCGCAAATATCCTTTTCTTGCTTACAATCTGGGCTACTATACTACAGGGAAATGTCATCTTATTCTCTGGTCATCCACTCGCAGTCAGCGTTGGCGTGTTTTCCCTAATTCAATCTATACTTGTTGTTCAGCCAACACATACCAGCACTCAAAAACTCATCGGGCAGCGCTACCATGCTGGATTCAACCTGTTAACCTTCTTGGGCATTGGTATTGGTGTTGGCATTATTGAGTACAACAAGTTCAAGAATGGTCTAGCGCATTTCCACTCAGTTCATGCCTACTTTGGTATCTTGACCTCGGTATTGTTGGTCATCCAGTTACTAGTTGGTGTCACCATGTGGAGATTCTACTCCCTATATGGCGGGGAGCAGCGCGCAAAGAGTATCTGGAAGTATCATCGCATGAGTGGCTATACCATCTTGCTGTTGATTCTAGCTTGTGTCATCACTGCTACTCAGACAGATTATATTGCCAAGGTCGTCAAGATCAAGACCTGGTCAATGGTTGTACTCAGCTTCTTCATAATTGCCGGTGTATTCCCTCGTCTTCAAAAAAGCAAGCTTGGACTATAAATTGTATCTCGCCTATGGGATGGTAAGTCATATTAGAAGCATGAAGAGGCCTCTATCTAACTACTATCTTTTATGGCTAAAGCGTGGTATGTTGGGGACAAACGACATGATCTGAACAAATATCATTATTGTTCATTTCTTCTCTCCACCACACTGAAGTACACGGGTTATCATAAAGTCGCGTTGGTTTTTTTTCAATTATCAGAATTTTTGGCTTAACAGTACTTAAATCTTAGCATGTAAATAAATTTGCTCATCGTTATTTGAACTTCAATTTGTGTGTATTCATGTTTCGCTTCACTCAAGGGAAGAAGACAACCACGGTATGGCATTCTAATGAAATGAAAGGGTATACATATAGGGTTATATGAGATTATGTTTGAGATCATGATCGTGGGGCAGTGCTTCTTCAACCTCATAAAGTTACCTATTGGACCATAAAAAACAGCATAGTTTGATATATACATATGTACTATTCCTTAGAGACATATTCAACACTACAATTATGTTATCAAAGTTGGAGCTATTGAGATGCTGATGGGAGAGTAATGAAACCTTCAAACATAATTGTTAACAAGTCCATTTCTAAGCCTATCAAATACTTGATCTTGATGGATAAATTATCCCTACAAGATTGACACTATTGGCCTTGAACCAGGTTTAAGAATCATTTTTCCGTTGCATTAAGTAGAAACGAAGAAAAGATGCATTTGCACAAAGTTAGAAAAATGCATCAGTCAAAAGAAACAAGAGAAAACGGGAAAAGGCAAGCCAACAGGCATAAGGAAGACGCAACACACAGACTCATAAGTTCACACAAAAGATGCCGTTCGCTTGGATGATGAAGTGTTGCATCAGGCTAAATCCCCACTTTTTGGGCGAGGGACAAGGGGGGAGGAACCATGCTGAGCTCTGTTTTGCAGATGTATGATATCACTCGGAAGCATGTTGGCGGAGACATTCAGCATGGAAGGAAGCGCCTTGCAGCAATATTTAAGTCACTCGACTTGTAGTTAAGCAAACTAAAACCAGTGCCAATAGGTAAGCAGCTGTCATCCCAGTAGTATGTATATAGATAGAACGAGTATAAAGCGGTAATGGCGATGGCGGAAGCAGTAGCCCGGAGCCAAATTATCGTCTAGTAATGTCTAATGAGGTTTACTTATAGATAATGTTGTAATGATAAGGTTGTCTTTGAGACGATACCTGGCTGAAGATTGAGGTCATCAAGCTTTGAATTTCAACTAACGAGCGACAGTTTTGGCTCGGTAACAGATGAGGCGCTGTATTGAGCTACATTTCTTAGTTCAAGATATCAGTACTGCTGGATAGGTAGCTTGCACTTTATTCTAGTATTTAGGTTCGGCTCTCTCACGTTGTTTGTCACTACAACCAACATTTTGCCACTCCTACTTTTAGTACTAATGTGACAGTATAGTTGTAGTTATAAGCGTAATGCGCCGTTGCCTTAGCAAGGTATACAAGGTATTTGCCTAATGCAGCTGGGAAGAGCTGGAATGGATATTTTTTTCTCCTGCCAGATGCCAGATGCAGACATGCAGTAACATCACAAAAAACTACCTATAGCGCCTAATTAGGAAAGTTCCGATTTGTTTTTCTTGGGCTCCTTGAAGACAAGCAACAAATGCGAAAGGGAAGGAGCTAGGAAGTTTTTTGCTGACAGAGCTAGGAAACGATGCCAGTATAGTTAAAGGTTATTTTAATATGAGGAAAAAGGAAACAAGAGATGATGAGATAGATCGTGGAGGAAAACAAGCTGATATTTGTGACGGGCGGCATAGTCAAAATAAATGACAAAAAAACCACTAATAAAAACCACAGTTATGGTCTAACTTGAAATTCAGCCTACAAAGAACACAAAATTGAATAGTATTTGTGACCAAAACGGTAAAAAACGGGATTGTTCACTTTGGATGGAACATAAGAAGGAACGAAGTGACGTCACTCTTGTGTGATTGTGAATAGACAGCAACACAGTACACGATTTTTTCTTTTTCAATTTTCCTTTCTACATCTTGCGCAACCTAGTAAATCGATTTCCCGTTTTGCCATTTCTCCATACTTGCCGTAGTGTATTTTGTTATCACTTGTCCGATTTTTTTTCTATTCATCATTGTAAGATCTTGTAATGCGTGAGTAGTAAAAATGCTACTGACGCTGTTTGGAGGGCATACTTTACTATGCACTATCACTTCTCGATGTTGCTACCAGATTACCATGTATGGCTTCCGTATGATTATTTAGTCTTGCATATATAAACCGATCTGTCACCTAGCATACCGCAACATCATATGGCAAACAATAATATATGTGCATAAATAATACCCAAGTGAAAAGAGAGCTATGGCCAAGCAGTTCATCAGTACAAGACTATATATAAGAAAAAGCGAAAGTAATATGTTTGAGGAGTCGTTTATAGGGCCGTGCTAGACACCTAGGATTCGTAGATGCCCTATATTATGCCGTTGTTTATTCATCCGCCTCGATTACTGAGATTGTAACTAATGGGGACCATGATTTTTTTCATTTCTTTTCTAGTTCCCTTTGTCTTTCTCACCAAAAAGGAGACGATAACAGACAAAGCTCTTAGCCAGTATCAGTGAATTGGTCGAGAGTCACATGGTAATCTACCAGTGAAGTAGGCATTTTCATTTCCTCACATCATCGCCTCTGATCGGAAAAGCAAGTTCTTAAGACCAGATTTCGGTGGCTTGGCTTGGAGAACAAGATCGTTGAGGGCCAATAGGCATGTGAAAAGCAGAGGTTTCTCAACAAAAATTAACTAGAGGCAAGAGAAGAAGCACATGAGAAAAAAAACCAGAATAACATGAGGCTAATCCTGTTCCAAGTCGATGTGATCATTTCACAAATGGACAAGTTAGATAATGCCGTCACAGAAAATTACAAGTTACTACGAGGAGGTCGATTGTGATGAAATAAAGTAGGGAGCATGTGTTGTACTCAAAGTAACCAATAGGCAAGTTACGTAAGTGTTGGTCCGACGGTATCACAGTAAAAAGCTGCTACTTTTTAACACTATTGCGATGGTTGGTTACAGCATTAATTGAGATTTGTAATGCGAGAAGAGCCATTTTTGCTCATTTTCTTCACTCTTGATTTCCTTTGTCTTTTTATCCTTTTCTTCTTGTATTTGACTGAATAACGTCGATGACACAGGGATATGTCCTTTTGTGGAAGAAAGAGAAAGCAATTCTGAAAAGTGTACATCGTGTTAACCTGCGTCATAACTCCACTGAGATAAATCCATATCTTATTTGCCATATTTCATTCAATAGATCCGTCCATGACCATGCTTGATTGTCCAAAAAACTGAGACCATTGATATTGACATAACTGATCAGTGGCGAAGGGAATAAAAGAACAAGAAGAACCACTAGGTCGACAAGCATTAAACATTTAGAGGTCTCACTTAGTTATCAATATCATTATTTTCCATTTTCTTGTTCGAGATCGGAATTTGGTCTAGGAGCACAAGAAACGAACTTTTTTGGTTCTTTGGATCGGCATCCACATTCCTTTACCAACTAGTAAAAACAAGCGGGCTGTCAAATGCTTTCGGTGACTTAATTTTATCTGTAGACGGCTTAGCGTTGTGACGCTCTGTTTATGCAACTATAGGACATGCATACATAACACTGAAGCACATACAGATATACATATTTCTGAAAAGGCGCACTGTATTTCAATATTGGTACCAAGCACTGGTATTTTGGTATTGTTCAGACACATTGGCACAACCAAATGATAGAGTATGGACTAGCAAGCTAAAACAGAGGTAAATATAGTGATAGAGAATATCAATGATTCTTACTCATCTTGGGCAAGCTTTAATGGCTGATTATCTCTATATATCTGTCTAGCATATCTGAAGCATCATATTTTAGCTTGTCGATGGGGTAACGAGGGATAGTTAATACAGTAGAATTAGATAGAAGGCACTGCTAATTTGACTTTTGGCTCACAACTATGTATTGTATCTGTATGTATATGTATGTATAAGGACACCAAAAAGGCTCATTATCCATATAACGCATCCTATGGTCTGGAAGCCCAGTAGCGTGTTTCTACGGACTAGGTAGGGAAATGATCATGTGTTAGATGGACGGGAATAGGTAACTTAGCGGGTGATTTAGAAACAGTGTCTGACAGAGAGGAGAGAAGGGAAAAGATAGACACCAGGAGATGATTCTAATGAAGAAGCGGAACGAGAACGATACAAAAATTTATCCCCTTCTTTTGTTTCCTTGATTAATTCTTCCTTAAAAAGGTACTACTGTAACAGGTGTCGTCATTTACTACTTGAAAAAGCCACTATGTATGGCTCACCCAATCTTTTAAAGAGGGAGGAGACATCATAATATAATCTATGATATGTATGATACTTGGAGCACAGGCGTTGTACTAGTGCGTAAGTTTGAAGGTTGTACGGCACAGCCAGTAGGCAAGATAGATAAAGAGTGAGTGAGAGGTGAGAGTAGGGTAAGCTGAAAACAAAAATGAATCGAGAGGTCAAGAGTAAACAGTTCATTCGATTCAGCAGACAAGGAAGGAGAGAGGGGGCTAGGATTCTTGCAGCATGTCCCAGAAAAAGAGAATAGAAATCACAAAATTCACGGTCAGGGGGGTCACTGAAAACAGGGAGGCGAAACAGTAGGTGCTTCTAATTCTCTTGTGCACACACCCTAGAGCAGTCATTTTGTGAGTAGCTTTGAAGTAATAGGGAAACGTAATAGGGTAGTCAAAACAGCTTTAAGCAGCAACAGCTAGTACATAGTTTACGAGTCAAGTTGAAGTTGGTACCCGGCTAGGGTATAGAGAAACAGATCAGATGCAGGAGCCTCCACGGCGCTTACAGGCGTGCCCAGCGGGGGGATATACCTTGGCGTGGATGATTCCATATATTATAGAAGAGGGCATATACATATGATGCATGTATGTAGAATGAGGCTGGAATAAGATGAGGATGGAATTCATGATGTCCAACCGGACACGACAGGACGAGATAAAGGGCGAGACCGGACAAGGCGGAACCAATTTGGCATGGTGATTGTACGAAACTTGACTACATATAGAGGACCTTGTACATCGTAGGGGATAATATGGTATGAGGGTATGACGTGAGGATATCTCACAGGACACAGGCGTTAATTGCTGAGGGCTTACAACTATACATTACAATACGTAGAAGGCTGATTATTGTGTTATTGAACGCGTCGTGACTGGCACACCAAAAGCGAAATCTTGGAGGGTTTGTGACTGTCACCCTAGAAAATTGGTCATAGGGTGGGCTGCCTATTTTCCTAGCCTTGATGGCGCTATACAGATATACAAATACAAAATACAAAAGAAGTGATGATGATGGGAAATGGATAAGCTGAGCGGTTATCTGGATTTACTTAGTTGAGTGGTTCGGAAGTTCTGGCCAATGAATGACTGGGTGGACGGATAGAATCTAGCAAGTGATCGTCATGAGATTAGAGAGTCAGCGAATTAGACAGTCGACAGTGTTATAGAAGTTTATGTATATGCATGTAGATAGATGCAATATGTGTTTTTGTGTGTGTGTGGGCAAAGAAAAGAAAGTGTTCCAGATGTGAGAGCGGTGAGGAGAACAGAGACGGAGACAATGTGACAATGTGATGAAGCCGTCCTTAAAGGCGCTGACAAGCAAGAGAATAAGAGCCGTAGCTGTGAGAGAGACACAGCTTACAGGCGATCTGTAGTGCTATAGAGGCCTGTAAGCGCCTGTGGTGGTGAGACTAGGGCCCTAAGTAGGCGGTACCTCAGCCGCTCCCAGGGAATGGCCGGCAAAAGCAGTACTAGGTACAGGCGTATCGGGAACCATGTTCTTTTATTCTATTTTTTTCTTTTTTGGAGGCGGCTTTCGTCGTTCTTTGGTGGCAGCGGCAACACGTCATAGGTCTTGATGCCAGCGTAATGGACCGCCAGACACATTTTTTCTTCCTTTTTCTTCCTTTTCCAGCGGAGCAAGTGCATATTCCGAATCTGGAGGCGAATCCTCTTGTTTTATCCTGCCTTTTAATTATTTTATTATCTATATTTTTCTTTCCCTCTGAATCTTGGGCTCAGTTCCTGGCAATAACGTTCATATCTAGACTGCCGTTTTTTCTTCTCCATTCATACATTGTACATCTATTGTTTACTTCGAATCTGCTGTTTACTGCTATTGTTGCGAGAACCTGGCTCGCAGTGCACCACATCTGTACCATTTATACATGCATTCTGTCTGATTTGCTATTCTGTTTTATCTACCCTTCGCCTGTTTCATTATTCTGTTTGCCCCCAGATCTTCAGCCTTGGGGCGTCTTCTCTCTGCGTCTCCCGCAACTACCTGCTATTTCTCAAAGGTCTCTTAAAGGGACAGGACGATCTGACGCTTAAACAACACAAACCGTCGTAGGCAATAGACACCATCAACACCAGCCTTTGCCTCTTCTTTATCCATTTGTCCTCTCCCACCATCTACGCTTAGCACCTGAATACGACCCAGACGACAACAACCTGCCAGCGACCCGCCAAAACCACGTCGCCCACAATCGCCTTCCCACGAATTCCTCGCTACGCCTTAACGACGACTGCTCGTTCGTCGTCGTTGAACCTGCTGCCGTGTCCAAGCCGATGCTGCTTGTAGACCAATCACCTCCGCTCTCCCGCTGCGAGCTGTCTGGGTCCTACCTTTGCCAGGTTCATTGTCAAGGCCCATTGCATTGCGTTGCCAAAAAGCCTGGACCATCTCTCTCGCTCTTGCTCTCCTTCTCTCTCCCTCTTTCACCTGCTACCTACTACTGTTACTAGTACTACCTTTGCTACCTTGAATGCTACTAGTAGCTTTAGCAAGAGCAGCAGCAGCAGCAAGAGCAGCCTCGCTTTCACTGACCAGCCATCTTCCATTCGCTTTTCAATCACAGCAACCTCTACCAACGCGGCCAACAAACCGGGTATCAACATTCGTTTTCTTCTTCATCTATGTATGCTGAGCTATAGCTTCACAGATCGATTTGATAATTTCAGCACCCCGTCTTCTTCCTTTCGTTACAGTCGTTCTTTGCCGCTGGCTAGCTAGTATTCTGCATCTTCTTCAACCCAACGAGCACCATCGCCATCTTACACATACAACAACAACCCCCGATCTCCCACTAGCTTTTCGTGCTCTGCTTTATGCTGCCCGACTACAGACTTTGCCACCCTCGTCATTGCTGCTTTTGTTCTGTTACTTTTTCTTGCTGCTGCCGGTCTGCACGCCATAATAGTTGACCAACAGGCTGTCCAAGGCTTACTTGTTGCCCGGCCTCAGGGTCCCTTTAGCCCACTTCATCTATAACTGCTTCATCCTCGAATTTTCTGTCTCGATCCAATCTTAGACACTACCCTCCATACTGCTCACTACCGTTGTTTTCGCTGCTGTTTACTGCAGTTGTCGTCACCAACACTGATCAGCATTTGCCGCTCAACGGCCTTGATCCAGTCATGTTGCATTATTGATACCGCTATCTTACATCTGGAACCTGTCGCCCTTCCTAATCATTATACTTTCAGCCTATATATCATTCCGAAGCGTCATGTCTACGCCTTCACCGATCGTCGCGCCCGACGCCTCGCTCAACAGCCCAACTGCCTGTGTTTCGTCGCCTTCATCGGTCTATTCAAATTCAACTATCAAGGCAACATCGCCATCTCAATGGATCCCCTCATCGCTCTTACTATTGGACTCCCGGGAACCATCTGTCGGGCCTCGTAGTCCAGGGAAAAAGCCGCCATCGCCAGCAGCGGCATCGTATACGCAAGCACAAATGTCTGAATACAGCCGCAATCTGGCTATACAAATGGAGAAAATGGCCAGCTCAAGTTTAAATACAAACTCGACGTCGGTCATCGGCTCAATTAACGCCTCTTCGGTATCGCCAAATTCAGTCTCATCAGCTCCGCTTCGCTCATTCTCTACATCGACTGCCATCCTATCATCAGCGCCGTCCTCTCAAGGCTCACCCTCATTATCGACAAAATCGCCGGTTCCTGCAGGGGACCTCCCTCGCCAGACCCAGTCTCCCACTGTCCAGAGCTCCTCTTCGTCAGCGTCGCCCGTTGTTGCTTCTGCAGAAACCCTACCGACGAAGTCAGTGACACCATCAGCAATTGCAATTCCAAGCCCAGCCGCGGATGAAATCCCAGCCAGACCAGGCGGCCTGGGTATAGGTCCGGGTTTAGATCCACTGCCTAGTGTAGCTGGTTCTAGTGTGGGTGCGAATGTGGATATGGCCCCTGCACAAAGCCATGTGACGTCACTACCTCTACGACAGGCACAGCAACACCATGCTTACTATGATTTCACTAGTGCATCAATAGAGTCGGAATCAGAACAAAATTCCGATATCCCGACCGCGTCGACCGAATCAGCGAGAACAGTTTGTGCCGGAAACACTCCTTCAATTGCCCAAACACCGTCCTACCCGTTTCCGCGAATGGTGCGCCGTGAACGTTCGGCCGCCACTCTACCGTCCCTCAAAGCACGCACTTCGGCATCGTTTACTCGCGCGCATACTCTTCCGATTACGGGCACAACATCTGAAGATCGCCATAATAGCCTGCCAACTCCTCTATCATCTGCTGCCTACCCAACCGCCACCAAATCGCCGCGCCATGATAACCCTAGCCTTTACGACTATCCCATGCCGAACATCAATGAACTATCATTGATGCTCACTGCAGAGCCCGGTCTTGACTCATGGTGGGAGACTGTCGTGCAGATCATGATTGACTCGTTCAAAGCTGAGCGAGTCACTCTTTCAGTTCCCGCCGATCCTACGGACATCCACAACGTGCCCTGGGGTCAGAAAGCTACCTTCAGTGACCGCGACAAGGATTCCTTTAGCCTGGGGTACTTGGGCCAGAAGACCTGCAGTCTGAACCCGCCTAGTAGTGGAAGTACGCCCATTTCACAGTTGTCAAGATCACACATCGACGAACAAATGTCCTTGTCGTTATCACGTCCACCGCTCTCTGCTCGGAATTCGTACACCGCTGAAATTGACAGCGAAGGTGCCACTAGCCTATCGCGCAACCCATCCGCGAGACGTGCAGCGGCAGCTCTTCGACGCCACAGCCATTATCCATCTATCGATAGAACAAGCGAGCCGCCGCCTCCTCAAAGCTCTAATCTTAAACGGGAAGCTCTTGAGCAGTACGATATCCAGACTCCCGTTTCGTCAACTGCGCTCTGGGACCTCCCACGGAGTCACACTGAGTTCTCCAAGGGTCGTGTGCTTCCTGTGTTACAAGCCCTTGACTTTGAAGCCGACCCGCTAATCGACAATAACGGCGTGCGTATGGTACTAGACCATGGCGAAGTTGTTGAGCTATCACGCCATTTCGGAGTGCCACGGGAATCAAAAAAAGAACGCTCTCCTCCGGCCCCTAAGTCACGACCCTTCAATGTATCTAATGGTGTCGCCAATGGAGTTCCTGAAGTCTTAAAGCGGCCCCGCTTGCCACAAACAGAGTCAACCTCACAACTGTCTGATATTTTAGGAGGCACCACCACTGGCCATAGGCCAAGTCGCAGTCGGAGTGTTCGTGATCGTAACGGGCGAGATCGTAATGGGACAGGGAGGATTGTCTCCGTTCCAGAAGAGTCCGATGACAGAGCACATCAGCCACCATCTGCCCTCGATGACCACGATCCCGCCTCTTCTCCGTGGACCCAATCTCCGGCAGACTCGCCCATAAGCAGATCTGATGGCAAGGAATATCCATTTTTTGTCGATGTTCTCGTCGGAGACGAAACCTCGAACACTGATGCGTCTTCTTTTGACGCTGCGACTTCAAACAATGCAACTGGCTCGACTGAAGACTCGACAAGATGGTCGATAATCCATATTCCACTTTCATTTGCTCTTTTCCACAAATCCAACGGGTCGTTCCAGCTCGATGCCAGCTCGTTGGATGAAAGATCTCATCGTCGTTCTCGTAGTTCTGCGGGCACTGCTCCTCGCCATATCATCGGCGGAAACATGCCGATCTCGCGCAAGACTAAGCCTCCGCCAATTGCTATTCTTTCATTCCTATCGCCCGTGATACCATACCCTAGGCAGTTGAAGGAGAGTCTGGATTGTCTTTCACACCATTTGGCCCATTCGTTCTCTTTATGTCGTCAGTACTCGATGCTTGCTACTGAACTTGCTAGTCTGCGTAGCCGCCGAACTGGCGCTATGGGATTCGGTGGCTTAGGCTCTGACGGCAACCCGTTAGCACCCGTTCCTTACTTCATGCCTTCTGATAGTCTTGCTAATGGCGATTCAACATCACAGCAGTCAATGACTGGTAGCATCACTAGCCCTAGTGAGTGGTCGGCTGTTTCACGTAGTGCTGCAGGCTCGCCGGCTCCAACGCCTTCATTTGAGGATGCTCTAGGGCCTAAGGATAAACGACCTCTGAAGACAAGTCCTGCCTTGCTCGGCGGCGATGGTTACTTTGCCGGCGCTTCCATCGCACAAACCATGGCAGCAGGAACGGAGCCACCATCTAGAATTGATTCTCCTGCAATCCCTTCTCCACAAATTCCTCTTGCGGCTTTGAATTTACCGAGTCCGTCGCCTTTCACGCGGGCTGGTCTCTTTTCGGAGGAATACTCTCTAGCTCAGCAGAGACGTAGCTCATTGGGACCAATTATTCCACCTGCTAGACTTCGCATTCCGCATCCATCACATCAAATCAATGCTGCTCTCACTAATGCGTCTTCTAATGGCCGAGATCTTGCACCTCCACAAGAAAACCATGAGATGACATCGCCGTTAACCGCTCAACCCCAATCCTCACCCCAGTTTCAGTTCGCCGTACCGCCTCCAAGACCTGTAGCCCTTCGACGTGAAAATTCTCGCTTGAATTCTGGAAATCCTCATGAACGACGTCACAGCCTCCTTCACTCGTACGGCGCAGACTTCGCCACATCGTTCCCTACGCTACCACAATCTGCTACGGTCAACTCCAAAGTACTGCCCGGACTTCCCGAGGCAACTTCTCCCAATGGCACTACTATTCCCGCCCAGGTTGTTACCATGGCTCCACCATCCGACAAGCTCAAGAGCTTGATTCTTGATTCCCTACCAGCACAGGTTTTCGTTGCCATGCGTCAGACAGGGGAGATCGGCTGGGTGAACAGTCGGTATTTATCTTACCGCGGGCTTTCAGTACAAGATCTTGCCGCTGATCCATACGGTAGCATTCACCCGGATGATCGCCAAGAGTACTTGAAAGCTTGGCAGCATTCACTGCGTACTGGTGATCAGTTCTCGAGAACAGTGCGTATCAAACGTTTTGATGACTGCTACCGGTGGTTCTATGCTCGCGCTGTAGCTTCACGTGATAAGCGTGGTGTTATTATCCAGTTCCTTGGATCATATATGGATATCCACGACCAGCACATTGCGGAGTTGAAAGCTGCTCGCCAAGAAGAGATCGAGGCATCTGAAGCAAAACATAGGCTTCTTGCCAACCTTATCCCGCAAATTGTTTTCATGGCCACTTCGTCTGACGGCGTGACTTTTGCCAACGACCAGTGGCTTTCATATACCGATCTTCCGTTTGAGGAGTGCTTGGGCATCAACTTTCTTGACCGTGTACACCCCGACGATCTAGCCAAGTTCTGCGTTGAGGGTGACTGTCCTGAGCCCTCACCTCAGCCAAAGCTTGATTTAAGCCGCTTTGAATCCGATGTTTACTATGGTAGCACCTGCCACAACAATACCGATAACTGCAAAATTCGACGCAAATCTCGCGATCTGTTGAGTAGTATGTCAAACACCGCTAATCCCGCACCTACCCCGGTCGACTCGACGTTCCCAGACTCTCCATCGTCCGGCAGTACCACAAACAGCAGCCACCCTAGCGACTTCATGACAGTTGATATTGAAGAGCTGATCAAACGAGGAATTGTGAAGACGACACCGGATAGCACTGGTAGAATTGCATATACAGCCGAAGTTCGACTTAGATCTAAGAGCGGCGAGTACCGGTGGCATTTGGTGCGCTGTGTCGAGATAGAAAATATCAACTTGGTCAAGACAGGCGTATACTTTGGTTCCGCTACGGATATCAATGATCAAAAGTTGTTGGAAGAAAAGCTCAAGGAGGCTATGGAATCCAAGAGCCGCTTCCTCAGCAACATGTCACATGAAATTCGTACGCCTCTAATTGGAATTTCGGGCATGATTACGTTTCTGCATGATACTCCGTTGTCGGAGGAGCAGCGTGACTATGCCAACACGATTCAGAACAGTGCCAACAGTCTACTATTGATCATCAATGACATCCTTGATCTTTCAAAGGCGGCTGCTGGCATGATGAGACTCAGTTTCGAGTGGTTCCATACTCGGTCATTGATTGAAGACGTGAACGAACTTGTGTCCACTATGGCAATCCATAAAGGGCTAGAGTTGAACTACGTTGTTGATGAGTCCGTTCCTGCCTGGGTCAAGGGTGACAAAGTTCGTATGCGCCAGGTGCTGTTGAACGTAATCGGAAACGCCATCAAATTCACGTCTGTTGGCGAGGTCTTCAGTCGTTGCCGCATTTATGTCGACCCGGAAGCGTCGGACGATTCTGGCAGTAAGAATAAAAGTAGTGCAAACGCTAAGGACATCATGCTCGAGTTCACGGTCATCGATACTGGCCGTGGCTTTACTTCTAAAGAAGCAGATCTCATCTTCAAGCCATTTAGCCAAATTGATGGTAGCAGCACCCGCCAGCACGGTGGCAGTGGTCTTGGTCTTGTGATCTCACGCCAACTTGTTGAACTGCACGGAGGCCGCATGATTGGCAAGGCCACTCCTGGCAAAGGCTCCGAGTTCAGCTTCACAGCTCGCTTTGCCCTGCCTAACTCGGATGATCATCCTGACGCCAACAGCACACACACTGCTTCGTCTCCCGGTCCAATGCCAACATCGCCCCTGCCACTGATGAAGGGTGAGAAGCCGGACAGCGGCAGTAATAGCATTCATGATCTCACGCCGTCCCGCGACAGCATGATGAGCTCACAGGCTTCAGTGCGATCTGATATCTCAGATGCCTGTTCTCTTGCTTCTGTTCATCAAGAACTAGTCAATCTAGCACAAGCGGCACGGGCTAGTGGTACAGATGTCATGTTGCAGATGAACCAATCCCGCACTTCCGGCCATGTTTCCCCTAAACTGTCATCTGGCATAATGCCCCCACCACCGCCAATCGCCATCACCGATGCCCCATCGACTATCCTAAAGAGCTACTCTATCTTAATTGTTTGTCCCCAGGATCATAGCCGAGAAGCGACTTTCCAGCATATTGAAATGACCCTTCCTAAAGGAGTGTCTCACAAGATCTGTGCTTTACCTAGTGCGGCCGCCGTTCTGGAGATGGTTCGAAAGGATAAGCCGGGCCCATTCACACATGTCGTGCTCAATGTTGGTGCTGCACAGGAGCTTGTCTCTGCCATGGAACAGATAGACGACCTTGAATGCATTGTAGAAGCAACCATTCTTGCACTTTGCGATACTGTTCAACGACAGGCTCTTATCCGTGTTGCTGCAGACCAACAACCTCGACTGATTCGGGATGGCTGCGTGAGCTTTATCAACAAACCTCTGCGTCCGTCACGGTTTGCAGCCATCTTCGACCCAGATAGACTGCGCGACCTCAGTATAGATCGGAATAGATCATCGGCCGAGAGACAGTGGGAGACCCAACGTGCACACTACATGGAAATGGGCAAGATGATTGGAAACCGCGGGTATCGCGTACTGTTGGTTGAGGATAATCCGGTCAACCGTAAGGTACTCATCAAGTTCCTGGGCAAGATTGGTGTAGAAACTACTGTGGCTGTAGATGGCCAAGAATGCACCGAAAAAGTCATGGAACAACCCGTGGGCCACTTTAGCATGGTTTTGGTAAGTATCTAACCCTCCCCGATCTCCATCCACTCTATTACTACACTGTCCAATAGCTAACTCGAATTCATCTATAGTGTGATCTTCATATGCCACGTAAAGACGGTTACGCCGCCTGCAGAGACATCCGTGCATGGGAAGAAGAACATGGCTATCCAGCTATGCCGTTTATTGCTCTATCAGCTAATGTAATGCCGGAAGTTCAAGAACAATGTGCCGCTGCCGGGTTCACGGATTATATCACGAAACCCGTAGATTTTGTCAACTTAAGTCGAACCATGGCTAAGTTCTTCTAAAAATTATCCCTTTTTTTTCATACGATATCCTTTAACATTTTCTTTTCATCTATCTTACTATTCTTGAGATGCATTTATTTATTTTTTTTCGTTTCTCCATTCTTCATATCTTCATTTTCATCTATTCTTTTATACCTTTACGATCTTCGTTCATCTACATTATACTCTTACGATTTCTTCCTTTTTTTTCTTCTCTAAACTCTTCTTACTTCTTTTTTTCCATTCGGGGGTCTTTCACAAAACAGGCATAAGGATTTTGGTGTTTTATTTATATTTATTTAGAGTCTATGTCCAGGAACGATAGTATTTTGGTATGCGCACGATAAGAGAAAATCATTTTACACCGCCTTTTATATTTGGCACACCGCTTCCAAAAAAAGAGAACTAAGCCTGAACACACCCCTACTTTTCTGATACTTTGAAGTTAAATAGACTTACCAACTGAAAAAAACCACCAACTTACGATCTTTCAACAATCAACTTGCAATCTATCAATCATAACACTGGAGATCTGAGGGACTTGACTGACAGTATCGAGCAGCTCCTAGAAAATATATACTTGTCTTATAGGCAGCAAGTAGCAGACCAAAGAGTGAAACTAAGAAGTACTCATTACTCTTTGGCATGGTTAGGGTCCCTTAATTGTGAGGTACAATTGTGTTGACCTTCTTACAACACAACAGAAGCAAGTTCTTCTCTCAAGATACTCCAAATCACAACGGATATCTAAAGGATTAGCTGAACCACAGCCTTGTTCTGGTCGCTTTCGTTTGCAATTTGGCTTGCCATGTTCACATGAAATGCAGGGAAAAGAAACTCTTACAACAGAGGGCACTGACCCGTTTTATCGGCTGGACCAAGATTCTGCTTTGGCCGATTCTCTTTTGGGAATCATTGAGCTAGATATTGTTGGAGGCTGTAAAGGTAGACCTAAAGGTGCTCCCAATAAGGGTAGAGTTTGTGTGCTTCGCCTGCCGAATTTAGTTAGACCTTGATTAGTTAACTGCTTGCTTCTTTGCCTATCTGTATTTACATCTGTACTTTCAATTTATATTTTTAGCTTAGTTAATAATGCCATTGCTTTTTATGATGAATATCCCAATTTATGTATATTCTTCTTGTAACTATTCATTTGGATCTAGTTCTTTTTTTGTATTCCATTTAGGTTGTCAAGCCTATTATATTAGGGTTTAGAACCTAGTCATAGGGTCGGTCCCATAACTTTACAAACATGTCATCTAAAACTGCCCGAGACGCCGTTAGGTGAAGCACACGACACAGAATTTAGAAAGAAAATATGTGTAAAAAGACCATGATACTCTATATTCGATTCAAGAGACTTGAGTTTTTTTTTTTTTAAATCGATCAGAATTCAAATGTCAAATCTTTCAGTCTGCAAAAACGGCAGAAAAAGAAAGGGTACGAAAGCCTAGGAATCATTTCCTAATTAGGACAAATAGCTTTATCTTATCGTGCGCATACCAGAATACTATCGTTCCTGGACATAGACTCTATATTTATATGCGTTTTTAATGGGTTATCATTATTCATTGGTTTATGAAATCATTGTTTTTGTTCAGCGGCACGAGTTTTATATAATCTTCCCTTCGATTATCATTTAAGGGAAAACAGATAAAGAAACATATAAAGGAGAAGGGCACATTATGTGGAAATCGGCTTATTATACAATCTACTACTTCAATATATTCTCATATTTGTGTTCTTTATACAATGGAGTTTATTGACGTACAGCTACCTTTTTTTTTCTTCAGCTTGAAGTAACCACATACTATGATATTTCGTTGATGACATTGAGGGTTACTAGGAGATATTCGGTATTGATTTGTATTTTATTCAGTTACCCTAGACTTTATATATATTGTTGTTTTTATTTGTCTGTTTCCCTCTTACACTAGAAATTTCAATATACACTTCCGCGAAGACTACGATCATTTTTTTCGGCAGCATCTAGATCTTCTTCCTCATCGTCGTCACTCCCACTACCACCATCGCCTAGGCGATTTGCTCGAGCACCCCGACCCATTCCACTCTGACTAATCAGGTCTCTGTTGATGCTATTTACATCACTCATTCCTGTGCCAACTACGGCATCGCTGAACTCATCTTCATCGTCTGCGTCTTCGTTGTTACTACCGCTCAAGTTGAACCCCAGTTTATCATTGCCGTTCTTGTTGTCATTGTTTCCATCGCCGTTGGGGACAGTGTGGGCGCCGTTATTGGCGTTGGCGACAGCCCGTGCGCTCTTTTTGGCGACTTTTGAGAGTAGACTGTTGAGTGATTGGGGCTGGTGGTGTCTATGTCGGCCGTTGGACCGCTCGGCCGCACTGCTCTCATCGTCGGTGTTTACTAGAGAGGCATGGCCTGAGTACGAGCCGCCGCCGTCACGGCCGACGTGGTGGCGATGAGTGATGATACCGATACGGCTGTTGCTGTTGACTCTGATAGAAGGATTGCTGCTATTCATGTCCAAGCCTCCCCCTTCGCTATCATCGGCATACTCCGGTGACATCAAGCTGCGTAGGCGATCTTCGGGTGAGATGAAGGAGGGCGTTGCGTCGGGTGAGGAGATGACTTCTTCCTGGGCGCGCTTAATATCTAGTACGTTGATAGCGTCTACTGGAACACCGCCCTGGGAACTATCATGCTGATGCGGGTCGTTCGGGTCGTCATCGTCTGAGTTATACGCACGGCGGGTAGATCTTCGTACCAATAGTGGGGGCTTCGAAGATGGAGACAACGAGGAGGACGAAGGACCTATTGTTGTTGCACCAGCGTTGGACGTTGTTCCTGCAGCGCCTTTATGAGTAGGCGGGGCGTCGGAGGATGCGGTAATAGCAGCAATGCTGTCGCCATTAGTGACAGCCTCCGGCGCAATGCTTGACGGGTCGCCGGTAGTCTTCTTCTTGGCGGCATTAGCACGGCCGGCATTAGCTAAGTCTGTACTATGCTTGTGTGCACCGGCCTCGTCCTTTTGGCGAAGCAATTCCAGGTCGTCCCGGCGGTTGAGGCGGCTGAAGTGGCGTGAGTGATCGCAACCGTTGGGACACCCACCCCAGCGACGGAGAACGACGACGCTCTTGTTACGCGGCAACTTGGTAGCATCCTTTGGAGCGTCGCGGCCAATCTCCGACTGGTCTTTATCGTCCTTGTTGGATGCGGCGGTTTCTTTACGTAGAAGTAGTTCTCGCTCGCGCCGTAGCTCTGACCAAGTTCGTAGTTTGTTCTGCAGAATGTATTTGCCATTATCGTCCTTGTTCATGATCAAGAATTCGCAATGGTTGACGTTGCGCAGGTCCTCGAAATACTCGACGGTGAAATGGTACCACTTCATGAGAAAGACACGTGACATAAGACCGTGGGTAACTGTGATAGGGTCAGTTTGTTAGCAATGGCCCCAAGTTGGGTTTGTCTGATTATCAATGGCATCATACCTAAGACACAGACACTAGCAAAGTCGTCTTCGCCAAACTGGCGCCATAGGGACTCATTGAAACCGCTCACTCGATCATAGGCGTCGGCAGCGCTCTCGCCGTTAGGAATCCGGTAGAAGAAGTGACCGTAGTCTGCACGTTCCTGCCACATGCGCTCCATCTCGGCGCTGCATGGCTGGAAGTTGCCAAAGTCCTGTTCACGCAGGCGCGGCTCCTCATAGACCTTGATGTTGGGGCGCTTAAAGGGCGAGCCATCCTCGGTGAGCGTCGAAAGAATGCCGTCTGTGGTTTCGCGGGTCCGGCGATACGGAGAGGTGAAGAAGTGCAAAGTGTCATCCGGGCGCAGCATCTCCTTCAGACGCCGGCCGGCTTCGTAAGCCTGTTGCCAACCCTCCTGAGTCAACTTGACCCGATGATCAGGGATGGTCTGATGGATATCACGGTTCTCTATGCGAACTTTGTTAGCAGGAAGAAAGCGTCATATGGGCTACGGCCATATAGAAATACTTACTGTTGCCCTCAGATTGGGCGTGGCGGATGAGGATGATCAGTCTTGGCTTGCCCATGATGAAGATAGGCGAATACTAGGGTTGGGGGACCAGAAATGAGTGCTGAAAGAGAGAGAATGGAAGATGAAGTGAGAACGGAAGGTATTAGAGCGACGGCGATGTTTTGTCGTTGTTTTCTAGCACACGATAAATAGACGAGACGAGACTTTGTGGTAGGTAGTTGGATGTGGTGATAACTGCGGGAAGCGATGCAGGAAAAAATGCAAACAAAAATGGTATAAAATGGGGAGAATAGAGCACGCAGCAAATATTATGAGAGTTTAGAATGAATCAGAGATGAAGATGCAAAAAAAAATGAACGGAAGCTAGAATTCACAGAAAGATATGTGAGTAGATAAATAGAGAAGAAGAAAAAAGACGTCCAAGAGCGGCCGAGACGAGACGTTGGCTGGGGGGGGGGGGCAAGAAGCTCCTGAGGGGCAGCTTGGATAGAGAGTGCTATATTTGCGCTGCTACTATGTATATTTCTGGCCTCTACTATGTATTATAGTTGTAATATGTATAGCGGCCTGTTGGAGCGCCGATCAAAAGAAACAAGGAGACGGTGTCTGTGCTCTTTCTTCTCTTGCTCGTTGTTACTGGGCGGCTTAAGGCTAGCAAGCCTATATGTAGAAACTAGGTTGGATCTTTATAGCTACAAGGTTGTTTGGCTTCTTAACGAAGACCAGCGTACATTCAAAGCCGCTCAAAACTAGCAACAGTTGATTCGGCAAAGCGGTCGAACTCGCCCTCCCAATATCCAGACGAAGATAGCCATCGAATCCCCTCCTCTCTCTCCTTCCTGGGGTATCATCGCTCTATACAAAAGCCCTGCATCCCCCAGTTCTTACACATGTCAACCTCTTCCCGGCCATTTCACCTTTCGATAGATTTAGTTTAGAAATCGCAGGAAAACGGCCGATTTTCACATGACTAATGCCGTTCGTCTGTCTCGCCTTCAGGGTTTCCCGAGTGGGGCCGGTCTCCCGAATCATGGGTTGGGACATCCTAGCCAATCAACTTCGTGAATTGAGCAGGGTTTGGCACAGGGGCGACTCGCTGATTGGATAGCAGCGTTTGTAGCCTTCTGTACTTATTTACAGGAGGTCGCTTCAGTGGGGGCACTGCCCTGTATCAGTGCTGTTAAGCGATGTAGGACCCTAGTGCACAGTGTTTCGATGCTGTTTTTTGTTGTGTGTGTTAGGCGATTTCCAGAGACATTTCATGATACCATTGTACCTAGGCATAAACATCGTCTCTACATCTATCTACTAGTTTTTTTACTGGCATATTCGCTAATGAATCATGACGAGAGCCAGACTTGGAGAATATACCAGTCTTCCATCTAGCCGGATCTTATAGCAAGACTATCAGCCCATATACTACCCCAGTCACCCACCAGCTTCATTCAATCTTTGGTTAGCCTACAGAGCCAGTATCCCCTGGCCTTTGCATATCTGGTCGTAGATCAGATAATAGCATCAGCAAGATACGCTTCTTCCTTAGCCTAGAGGTCACTGTAAAACAGCGGGACTGGCACAGCCTGCCGACTCAGTTATTTGCACACACACTTACTCTTGGCTGTCACTGTTGTTATCCAAGCACTGCCACACCCTGATAGCACCTGTGCTACTTGGGAAATGTCCGATATCTATCCATTCTTGGTGACGCTATCTGTCATTTGTCTGATGTGTGTATACATATGTACAGCTATCTATCACATCTACCACCTAAACCACCCAATACTGTCAATTTCATCCTTGTTCATTGGGGCCAGCAAATAATAGTAACGATAAGATAAATATACTGTATGTGCCGTGATACGCAGCCACACAAGTATCTTCACTTGAGCCGATGACTACTCCAATCTTTTACCGTCTAACTATCAAAAAGAAGAATCCTTTCGTACTTCATTCACAACTGCAAAATTTGTCGTTATCCGCCGGTCATCGCACTGCCCAGCACTAAGTGGCCCAATTCATGAAACTGTCTATCGACCCTCTTCAAAACCGTCCAAAACACACTATTCTTGGCATTGATGTTTCAAAATCCACGCAAAGAACAATGGAGCTTATACTGACATCCCACTTCACCGTAAGCTTTGCTTGTCAATTGCTATAGCTTGTCGATGCCAGTTGTCTGATAGATAGCTCCCTTACTTCCTAGCTCTCTCCAAACACCAGGAGCTTTGTCGTCTTACTTGACCTACTTATACATATGTATATGTTATTCTATTATAAGTAACTGTCAGCTTTTAGTTTTGTCCCTCACGTTTGTAGATCCACTGCCACCCATTGCTAAGCTGAGAAAAGGAAACAGACAATTAAAGGTTTCACGCTATGAGGGCATTATCGTAACCTTCACTATGGATGATAGAGATAGACCTATGTAACTGCCTATAGTGATCGCTGATATCCCCCACCAATAGTGTAGCTGGTTTAATTATAATTAGTCGACTAATTCTTCATCCGCGCCAGAAATCACAGTATAAGCCAGTTTGAATTGTTCTGTGAAGACTAGGGGAAAATACTATTGTGCTTGTATAAGCTGCCGTCTTCATACTAGCTTCAGGTACCGACATTTTTCTGCACATCACGTGACACCAGAGTTCAAGGCAGTTACCTGTTGCTGCTGGGGCTAAAGCGCTTGCAGCGAGTTTGGAACCAGTTTAGAACCAGGTTAAGCCAATTTAGGCAGGTTCCTCGATGCTTTTTTTTTCCTTTCTTGTTCAGCCTTGTAATTCTTAGACCGCAGCCTCGCAGTTTATCTTTCTTTTTTTTTCAAGTTTCTATTTAACTGTTGGTTTTTATTCGCTTGTGATTGTACTATAATATCACTATTTAATCTTCATTTGCAAAGTTGACAGTACCAACATCAATACCACTACTCTCAATTTCGCCGAGAATACCTTCATCATCATCCACATATCTGTCTGTGTATTCGTGTCTACAACCTTCGCTTTTCCCACAATGTCCGCCGGTGGTCCTGACTCCATTCCCACCTACGCCGATAAACGCAGTAAACGGCCGACCAAGCGACGTCTACTAAGCCCGACATCGAACCAAGCCGCCCACGTAGACGCCCTCTTCGCCAAGCCCGACAAGCTCATCGAGATCCCGATATCCAGTTCTGACAGTGGTAACCGACGCGCACTCCCACCACCGCCGGAAATCGTCACCAACGTACAGGGCAGTAGCGCCGGTGCGGGATCCGGTGAATTCCACGTGTATAAAGCGGCCAGACGTCGCGAGTACGAGCGTCTACGTCGCATGGACGAGGAGGTGCGCGCGGAAGACGCGGATCGGGCGTTCTTGGAGGAGAAATCAGAGAGGGAACGTAGAGACGAGGAGAAGACGAGGAAGAATCGTGAGAAGCGCGAGAAGTTGAAGGCGCGCAAGGCAAAAGGAAAGACGGGTAGTTTGGGTGTGGCAAATAAATCATCATCAACAGCACAACAAAATCGCACCTTTGATCAAACGAAAGAAAAGAAGTCCGCATCTATCCCAAAGCGCATAGAGGCTTCGACGGGAGCGGACGATGATGAGAAAACCCCCGATGTTGCTGCTTCTACCACAGCTATAGAAGATAGCACGCCAGTCGCCAAGGTTGCGGAAATACCAACGGCGCAGCCTTCTGTTGGCCTTATCATACACGACGACGAAGACTAATACACCAATATCTCCTTCTCATTACCTTTTGATCTTCTCCGCATATACCCATCTACAATATCGTTTCCCTTCTTTCTTCGTTGTATTCTTTTTGTTTGTTACTTCTATACTTGGTCGGTTTCCTTTCTTTGCTGGAAAAGCATAGAATAGCTTGGGGCGTTAGGGGACTTCTCTGTGGCTATTACAACCACAATCACTACTATCATCATATTGCCATCTATTTCAGATATTCATCTTTCAATTCCAATAAAATCTCGTATACACATCAAACAAGCATAGTTTCATGGATTTTATGAATCATGAGAACGCAACTGCGTTCGTGACATTGAATATTTTAGCCAAAAATAACTCTAAAGAATATATGTCCCTTTTTAAAGCTCATTAAGATGGTATGTCTATTATTTTCTTCGTATGATAGTTGCCTCCACACACTTCTATGTGAAATTAACATGTGGTATCTTACTCCTGCTTGATGTTACTGTTTCCTTCACTCTTCGCCACCGCCGCCACCGCCGCCCTGCATGGCCTTCTTCGCACTGCAGATGTCATCGACACGCAGCAATAGGCAAGCAGACTCGATTGCAGTCTTGATGCTCTGGAGTTTGATAGCCTCAGGCTCCCAGACACCGTACTCCTTCATGTCGGCAATGGTGCCGTTGTCACCGTTGACACCCCAGGTGTGGTTACCCTCAGCGTGCTTGGCGCGAAGGTCAGTCAGTACTCTGACGGGGCTGCTACCAGCGTTCTGAACAAGTGTGCGGGGAATGACCTCTAGAGCATCGGCGACCGCCTTGTACGGCCATTGCGCAACACCCTCAACGCCCTTGGCGAGCTGGTTAAGTTTCACAGAAACAGCCATCTCTGTAGCACCACCGCCGGGAGACAGGCGAGGGTTGAACATAACGTTACGGGCAACACCCATAGCATCATGAAGGTTGCGCTCAATCTCGTTCAGAATATCCTTAGAGGGACCGCGTAGCAGGATTGTGCACGCCTTGGGGTTCTGGCACTTAGTAAGGAAACTGAAGTACTCGTCACCAATCTTCTCAATCTCAAACAGGCCGCACTGAGTACCGACATCGGACTCTTGTAGGTCATCAACACGGTTGACAATGGTGGCACCGGTGGCACGAGCAATACGGTTGTTGTCGGTTTTGCGGACTCTGCGAAGAGCAGTGATGTTGGCCTTGACAAAGTAGTGCTGGGCAAGATCAGAAACACCTTTCTCAGTGATGACCAGATCAGGCTTGAGAGCAATTATGGCGTCGCACATGGCCTTGACCTGCTCTTCTTCGATCTGCAGAATACGGTTCCAGTCCTCCTCCTTAGAGATCTCAATCTGGGTTTGCGACTCACCCTTCTTGTACTCAAGAGGGCAATCCAGTAGAACGATGCGGGGGTTTTCTATCCGGCGGCGCATCTTGGGGTGGGTGATATCCTTGTTCAGCATGACACCGTCAAGGACCATGCTGTCTTCAATCTCACCACCAGGCACCTTCTCAATACGAGCGTAACGCTTGATGTCGACCTCAGTCTTGCCGTTGGCAACTTCCCAAGTGACCGTCCGGACAGCGTTGAGGGCAAGCTTGCACATGAGCTCAGACCACCGCGAAACAAACTTGGTGCCGATAGAGGAGTTGATAAGGCCAATCATGGCCGTGTCGTCGTTAACGTCGATAGGAATAGAGATTTCGTCGATGATCTTCAAGGCGTCTTCCAGTGCACGCTTGAAAGCGGAGATGATAGTCACGGGGTGGATGTTGCGCTCGAGTTCGGGAAGGGCCATGGCCAGGATTTCACCAGCTGAACAAGGGTTTGTTAGTATCATATCTTCGATAACTCATGGCATTATCTTAAGAAGGTTTTTTTTACTTACCTAGAATGATGACGGTAGTTGTACCATCACCGACTTCCTCATCTTGTGTCCGGGACAACTCAATCATGCTCTTGGCAGCCGGGTGCGAAACCTCGATTTCTCTGAGGATGGCGTGGCCATCGTTGGTCAAGACGATACCGCCCATAGGGTCCAGCAGCATCTTCAGCATGGCCTTGGGGCCCAAGCATGACCGGATGATGTCAGCAACACTACAGTCTGGTTAGTACAGAGTTGATTGTCGCATGTATTGTAGTGATGGCATTTCGTGATAGCAATCTAGGGATTTGCATTCACGTAGATTGCTTGTCGGGTCTATGGAGGGGCAGAACAGTGATCGAGGGGGTAGCAACACACATCTTGGCGGCAGTGATGTTGGACATCTGAGCTTTACGGCCCGTTTGGCGCTCCTGGGGACCGCCGGTGTCTATAACGTATTGTGTCAGTCAATCATATTCATGTATATAGGGCAGTTTGGAATTTTCAAGATCATTTTTGGCTCGCCCATGGCTGTACAAAACACGGCCAGAGCTCCTGTAGCCTTCGCTATGCATCTGCAATAACCTTGGGGGTAGTGATAACCAGGGAACACATACTCATTACCACAACCGGAGCCTGCATCTTGACGAGTATTGACGAATTAAAGTAACTGAAAGTGGAAGGTAATAAGTGAAGGAGAGAAGAAGAAAAAAAGAGGCGTCCAAACTTGCAACCTTCGTGATGTTTGGAATGATTTAAGATGCCAGCTGTAGAAGTTTGGAGGGGTCTCCTTTCTCTTTTGGCGGGTACAATGTAAAAGTAGCCTTGCTTGGTTAATACTGTTGGCTTCTGATTGCTTCTAGTTGAATTTTTGCCCGCCACACCGAGGGGCAGTGTGGGGCGCCTGAAGCTTAAGATTACAGGGTTTTCTCGCTGCTTTTTAGGGTTATGTATATGGATCAAAAATAGTGTCAAGCAATTCTTCAACTTTACACACAAGTATAGATGAAGATATATTTCTTTGTTCATAGAAATGCATCGTCGCTTACCAACACCAGTATGCCTTTTTTTTTCCCACCTGTAGGTATCTTCAAGGTTATTCTAGGCACACAACTTGAATTCTGCCATGTCAAGTGACTTTCATTACTACATAGGAGCTTGGTGGTAGGATTTCTAGGGCCTAGATTTCCGTCGAAGAGGCTGAGACAATACGATTGATTCATTCCTCAAAAGACCGACTAGTTAGCTGTACATACATATAAATATAGATATAGAGTTAATTAGGTCAGATAAAATGTCCATACAAAGCATGCAGATACTTTAGGTACCTGGTATTGAAAAAGCACTTTGTCAAAGGACGACAGCTGACGTCACACGCCGTGGCTCGCCGTGTGTTAATTGGTACTACGCCATTGCCTAGGGCTTAAACAGATGTCTACAACTACAACTTAAACAAGCATTTGAGCCATCATGATGTTGGTCCACCACTATGCTTGCTAGCCGGACGAGGTAGAAAACTTTGTGTGTAAGGCAGACGGGCTTTGCACAGACACTGGAGCGTCTGCTTGGAGTGTCTGCATAGTAAACTTGTTTATTGGCATAAAACTTGGCGGCGGCAATCAGCCCACCCCCAATAGCTAAACCAGTTGCTGTCTCATCGGGGCTAGCTTCTGGAGTGCGAGCTTTGTTGTTATTTTAGCAGCTGGCTTGCATCCCATACAATTGCCAGTGAACGAAGGGTAGGTAGTAGTAGCATCAGCCCCTGCATCTGTTGGGACCATCGGGTTGTCTTGACCTCAGCAAGCCTAGCCTTTAAGGCGATTCGGTAGTAGCTGCTGTATCTGCCGCAATGGAATTGTATTTTGTTGTTGTACGAGGGAGGGCTAATGTTTATAAAATTATATTAAACTAGCTAGCCATTATTTCGCAGTCAGATGCACAGCAATATGGGGTAAAATAGTTGTACTATGTATAGAATGTGGGCAAAGATCAACGCTCTTGTGTGCACTAGCCAGCCAACCAGCCTTTCCTGGTCGAATAAATGGCCAAAGTCAAGCTGGCGCCTATGAAGTCGAGGCAGCTGGCCGGCTTGGGCATGGACTTGGACTGAGATGGCTTGGTGTGATTTAATGTCCTTGCTTTTCCTGGTTCTTGCTGTCGTTATCGCTATTGCTGATGCTGTAGGCGTTGTTCTACCCGTTGTTTTGTGTGCCTTCCCTTTATGGTGATCGTAGGCAGGCAATAATTGGAATTGTCATTGTCAGAGCGCCTTGAAGGGCCTGAGAATTAAGTGATTTGTTTCTTCTTTTTTTTGTTAGTGACTTACCCCGGTGACAAGACCCATTATTCTGTCTGTTTGTTGTCAGCTCAGATTTCCCTTCTGGGAATTGTTGTGTTGCAAAACTTTACCTGCTT
>RHDR01000193.1:0-46620 GCA_009806295.1 Davidsoniella neocaledoniae
TTCCAACAAGCCCGACTCTATCACTATCGGCTTCATCAATGTCTCGCCGGAGAACGACCTCACCGGCACTGGCTACCCCCAGCCTGAACATGGCTGGTCACTGCCCTGGTATCTTCTTCGTCAATCCATTCAAGGGTTTCATCCGAGTTCAGGGTTGTCGTCTTTTCTCAAAATAAGAAAGAGTTGCAAATAACGTCCAACGGTGTCGAATCGGTGTCCGCTTCGAACTCCGCTGTCTTTAAATCCCTACCACAACTAAATGCATATATGTACAGATATAAATAAAATAAAAAAAATAAACATAAACATAAGAAAGTCCTAGTCATTCGGTTATAAGAATATAAATCATTGTTTTCTCCCCAGGAATCGATTGGCGAATAAAAAAAGGGAAATGAATTAGAGAAGGAGATCTGATATTGGCCTGACCTTACCTTGAGCTTCGCCCGCTTTGATTCGGGGTTTTCGCATACGATTAAAAATCAAATCAAAATCAACACGGTTTCTTTATGTTCTGACTCAAACCCGACATACGATTATTGTTGGTTGGCATTGCTTTTCCAAGTATACAATTCGAACTTGGAAGATTGTGCTTATGAGAATATACATATATGAGATACGACACAGGTATTCTTAGCACGTCATATGAACTTTGTCTGATGTGTATTTGATATATTCAAACGTGATGTTTATGATATTCAGAAAAGTCACAAAATGTACATTTATCGAGAAACCTGTATATAATCAACCAGATAACTATATCGCTTATCGTGTAAAGATAAAAAACCCGAAAACAAGATTAGTACAACCAAAGAATATCAAAAGTGAAGAAGAAAAAGGTTAAACCCGTCTATAAAAATAAAGAAAAACCAAGTAGATGTAAAAATAAAACCAGCCAGATATCGTGTGTAATAGAAAGAAGGTGAAAACGAAGTCCCGAATTTATACACAGAATGGGAAATTTGAAGATGTAAAGTAAGAAAATAAGATGATACATACTAACAACTGAGATGATCCGACAACATGAAGGTAGAAAGGAAATATAGAGCAAAAAGCAAGAAGAAAGAAATTCAAGAGAATTCCATTGATCTCATCCTCGGGTCATACCGCTGCCTAAAGGGTCTTGGAGAAATCGGACTTTATACTAAGCTCTATGGATTGATCTCCAAAAATGAAGGCACGAACAAGATAAGTCTCCAGGAAGGATAGAGAGGAACAAGGATAAGATATATGTATGCATATGACTGACGATGAGATGATTCGGTGGCCGGAAATGAAATGAAATTTCCAGACGATAACAAAAAAATAATGGTAGAAAAGGGAAGGAAAAAAGGTAGCATAAGACGAGAAGCGGATATGAGAAAGAAGACTGTACCATATGTTTCTCACAGAACTAGGCTTACTCAACTTTTTACATGAGTTTTGGTGAGGCTAATAACACAATAAGAAGATATTCTAGCGATTGCCTTGACCATAGTCACTTGCATAATTGAGATCACCAAAGCCTTGTGGCATACCACCATCTCCGAACCCTGTGCCGGGCCCGCTCACATAACCGCCATCGTCACCCTCTTCGAAATCACTGGCCTCAAAGGATGACCGTCCTGATATTTCATCATCTATGTTTGGACCGGCTGGCGCCCAATTCATCTGTGCTAGAGCTGGGTATTGCGCAAGCAGGGCCTGTGGTAAAGCATAAGCACCGGAAGGATCCAGAGGGTATCCATCAGGTCCATACACCTGTGGTGGTCCCATACCCTGCGTCATATTCTGGGCAATTTGTTGCTCCTGCCAAGCGCGTTGGCGCTCTGCTGCTTCTTCGTCGAGTAACGGCTTGATACAGACACGACCTGCTTCGGAGCGGAAATGACGACCAAGAGCATCGGCGCGAGCAAAGCGCCGACTGCAACCCCATGTGCCACCGCCCTTGAGATCTCCTTTGCAGACAAACTTCTTCTCGCCGGAATGGAGACTTTCGTGGCGCTTACGGTCATGTTGGCGCGCAAAGGCTTTCCCACAAACAGTACAAACGAAGGGTCGCTCGTCGGTGTGTGTGCGAAGATGGGATCGAAGATTGTATGCTCTGGTAAACCGTTTTGGGCATAGAGTACACTGGAAAGTGGCAGGGTGCTTCTGTACTCGGCGCGCATTGCCGTTTTCTGTGGAGTTTTGGTATTCCGGGTCTGCTAAGCGTAAGGCAATCACATTATTCGGCACAGAAGATGTAGATTGGCGGCGGCGAGATGAAGCAACTGAAGAATTTCTGCTGCCCGGTGATACAGATCGAGACCCATCGCGCGACATCGAAGCTGCGAGATTTGGTGAAAGACTGTTCGCCTGTGAGGGGTTATAAGGATCCGTGACGGATCGAGGACGCGTACGACCTGTTATGAGAGTGGAGAGTCAGCAAAGTTTACGATGAATAGATACAATTATGAGGGAAGGTGAATCTTGAAGGCTACTATACCTCTTTCAGGCGGGGTGAGTGAGGAGGCGTTCAAAGTCTGACTGCCTTCGATTGGCCGCGGTGGAGGGGCTAGTTGAATATTGATCGAGGGCGTTGCCATTTGTCCCATATCAAGAACTTGGTTTTGGAGCGAAGGGAATGTTTCAGAGGTTGGTGGCATGGTGGTGAAGTTCTGAGCATATGGACTAGTAGCGTTGAGCATGCCGAAGTTCGCGGACGGATGTATATCGCCGGGCATGGGTACCATGCGGGGAGACATGGCGGGGCTATGAGTAGTGCTCGGTACTGGCATGATACCAGGACTATGTTGCGGATCTGAAAAGGTCAGGTTGCTGATGTGTGCCTCGACGTCTTGATACATGCCGGAAGTATCGATAGGACGCTGCATAGGAGAGTGTCCAGAAGCATCGAGAGAAGTATCGAAGTTGTCGGTGGGTTGAAGCAGAGGCGAGTGGACACTAGAAACATCGCTGTACTCTGATGGCGATCGACGGTGTCCTTGGAAGGACGGGGCGTTCCAAGTCTGGCCAACAAATAGAGCATCTTGAGGACCGAGGGAAGCATTTCTTGAATGGCCTCCGGGAGGAGACGAAAACTGATTTTGCATCATGGAGGGCGATGCATGGGGCTCAGGTTTCAAGAGATGGATACCAGTAGGTGATGATGGGTTCATTTGGGGTGAGACGATGCCAGATGGCATGTTTTGATCAACAAACAGAGGCTGCTGGTCGTAGGTATTGTCGCCGGCAGCGACAGAGCCGGTAGGAAAGAGAGAGAAGTCGTCTGAATATTCGGCGTTGAAGGTCGGATTCTCGCCTGCCTGGGAGAAGGATAGCGCGGGATCAACTGAGCCCTGATCTCTTATTAAGCCGTTATTCATGTAGAAGTTGGCAGAGGGGTTGAAATTCTGCGACACCTGTGAGTCTATAGACAGGCCCAGGCCGATAGAAGCAGAATTGGAGGGGTCGAAGGAAGTAGTAGTTGGCTGGGGAGAAGTATTGCCGTCGGTATGGGAAACGGATGATACCGAGCGATTGCGATTGCGTTGAAGATTCATGGCGGGCAATTATGTTCTTTTAAATAATCAAGCGCAACACTAGCAGGTGGATTGAATGGGAACAAGAAGAGGCGATGCGGTGCGCGTGCGTAGATTGACGGATGGAAACAAAGGGAGCGACCAAGTGATGACTGGGACGGAAACGCACAGTAGCAGTAGGTACAGTGGTAAATGGAGGGTGGGTAGATGGAAAATAGAAAGAAAAGAAAAAATTGGTAAAAGAAGGGTAATTTACGTAGGCTTGCTGGAATGGAATGAAATCCGGGGAGTTGGAATAGGCTTCCAGATTCCGGACAGTGCGGACAAGTTCTTACAGGAACAGAATCAAAACCGAGACCAAGGTCAGGACCAGGACTAGGAGGACTAAGACCAGGAACAAGAGCAAGCAGGTGAGAATGAATGAACGGCGATGGAATCCTGAAAAGAACGACCGCAAGGTGACAAGGTGGTGCTGTCAACAACGAGTGAAGGGTTGACGGTTGACGGACTGTGACTGGACTTGACTAGGCTTTCTAATAGACAAGTCTGCCTTTCTTTTCGTGGCTGAGCGTTGCTGGTTATGCACAGCCACGATCCCAAGAAATAGCGGAAATAGAAGCAATACAAGAAGTAGTTGTAGGAAGCGTTAAGGTGACAATACACGATAGTATAGTATGGATACTAAGAGAATAGGAGAGAGAATGGAGAAAAAAAAAGAAAGAATAAAAGAAGGCAGTAGTATACGTAGGTAGCGGAGGCTGGCAATCAATCACACTTCAAGATCACACTGGATTTGGATGAAAGGCTATAGATAGTAATGCAAAATTGCGTAATTAGAGCGGCGCTGGTTAAGGAACGACAGACTAGAGCTGGAGTCTACGAAGCCAATAAAGCAAGCAACGATACGAAACAAGTAGGCGGTGGACACCGAGTGTGAATGTAATCGTTTGTCGTCGTCACAGGCGTTTGTTCGTATAGAGAGATGGATGGGCGAGGTGGTAAAAAGAGAGAGATAGAGAAAGGGAGGCTGTCTATCTGAAGCGAAGGAAGAAAAAACTATGACGCTGTCACTAAGCCCGTGAAAAGTCAGCGAGCGATGATTGAGGATGATGATCAAGACAAAATAAAAAAATTAAAAAGAAGAAAGAAAATACAAAGAGCGCACGATGGGGTCGAGAAGGGAAAAAGATAGAGAGACAGATTGAGTAGCTTAGCTGGTCAGCAGCAAAAAGAGCCCAAAATAAACAGAAACAGAAACAGACGACAGTTTCTCTCTCGTCTACCTTAAAGTGGGCAAGTCTGACGCAATACAAAAGCAGACTAGTTGTACTAATAGTAGGAGATAGACTTTGCAAGTCAAGCATATGTACATAGGTAGCAATGCAGTTGAAGAGACGCAAATACGGCAAAGCGGAATGGGGGTTGAAAAGAAAAAACTAAATATACTCTAGCCAGCAGTTGGAAAAGAGGGGAAGAACGGCAACGGGTGCCGGTGCGCAAGATATTAGATGGAGGGAGGGGGAACCTTTGTTTTGCGGGATTGAGGCTTCCAGGATGACTGAGTTACTGCAACTAGTAGTATAACAACTGCGACGATATTTGACGGGTGCCTGATTCGCTCGGAGAAGAGAAGGAAAGACTACTTTGAGAACTTCAATTAAAACACATGATTGTCCTGGTCTACTATCTAGCTTGTTTTGGCTCTAAACACCACCTGCCCTGCTCTATTTCCCTTGGCTCTACGATGTGCTTCAAATGGGGCAGGTGGACTAAATGAGTAATCTCTGGCTTCTTGCTTGTCCTTCTTCTTTTTCTGGAACAATGACCCTCGTCGTTAATTAGTTGTTTTATCTGCTCGTTGCCGCACGGTGTACTTCTGCTCTACACTGTAGTTGTCGGCAAACTCGAAGTACCCCGCGCATTTTTCAGTCCCGCGGGGTAAAAAAAAAAAGAAAACGAACCAGGCCCTATTTTGCATATGTATTATTTTTTTACTCTTGCGTCCCTTTTTTTTTCTACTTTATTGCTTGCTTCTCTTGTTTCTTCTTGTGAAGGTCCCCGAGATTTGCTCTTCTTCCTCAAGCGGCTACGCCGTCGTTTCAGCTTTGTTTTTTTCACCCTCTGGTGTACAGCACTGTATGGAGAGCTGCACTGTTACGAGTGCCGTCGGAAAATATAACAAATAATCCTAAAAAAAATACAAAATTACAAGCAGCCCTATCAATCTCGTCTCACACGGTCTCGTTCTAGTTGCAAACACGGCTATTTGGCTCCGTGCGTAACAAACATGCACACCGTATCCGCCATCGTAACATAATTAACTTATCCGCCATACTTTGCTTCATTCCTCTGACCAATATTGTCACTTTATGAGATGAGGCTATTTATCTGTATTCTATTATATTATTACACTGGCCCCCTTACGCTTCACTTTTAGATCGATTTTAGAATTTCACGCGCCAATCAACCAACTAGCCAACGAACTTCGCTCACGATCATCTAGTACCAGTACCAGATAATCTGAATACGCTCTTTTTTCTCCCTGGTTTCAAACAGCTGTAGCTGCCTTCATTTCTCACTCTCCCTGTTCCTCATCTACTGATTTGAAGACCATTATCATTACTTGCTGTAGTTAGTCTTAATATCAGAAGTTTGAAGATCCTCAGTCAGCATCCCTACAAAACAAGTTGGTATGACTACATGTGCGCTCTCAAGCCTCTTTTCCCCATACGCTACGATTTGCATCCCTAACAGTAATGATGTCAATATTATGAAAGGTCTTTGGTACCTAGCTACTAATACTACTTATTTATCCCATATTCCTATCTCGCTTCCAAAACGCTGACGAGAGAGCGAACCTAGCAGAAAAAAAAGAAAAGTCCTTGCAAAGACCTAGACGCGGATAATACTTTCTTCTGGCACTGTACAGCGCTGTAACTTTGGACTGAAAGTTGAATGCCGAGTCCGGGTATTAGTTTGATTGGTAGTTTTGGTGGTTGGGAAGCAAAAAGTGTCGGCTCTTCATTTAGTTATTTTATATGAATTGTATCGGCTTGAAATTAAACTTGGCTTCTTTTATGCATTCTAGAAGCAGAATAATCGCTGTTTTGTTTGCTAGTCCCTAGCCCTAACATACAATGACTAAACTTGTATATTTTGCCTAGCTACGTGAATAACCCGTCTTTTTGCAACTTTTTATGTTCAGGTCATACATACTACCAGTAAACCCTAACATTCCAGTGATGAAATAAAAGGCTTCATGTAGTTATATGCGTTCATAGCAATATAGTTGTATAATTGTATACATAATAACTTATGTATAATGAAAAGCACAATATTCCCGGCCGGCTAAAAGACAAACTAGGAAAGGACACATTTGAGCTTTCCTTCTTCTCCTCTCTTTGGGCCACTCATTTATTTGATTTCCTGATAGTTCTCGCTTTGAAACACGTCCCTTTGTGGCAGTGCAATTCAGACTCATGCTCCTGGAACAACCAACCAAACCACAAATAGCACATAAATATAACTTGTATCATTTTATTTTATTATTTTTTGCTAGATTAACTCCATCGAATAACACAAATCACACTAAGAAACAAGCATTTTCCAATCTTGTTTGGCTTCTAAAAATAGGGACGGACCTGAGCTCCTTAGTATGGGCTTTGGCTTTTATTTTCTAGTACTGCTACTCTACTTTATCTTCACGTGTAGCTTATAATTCATTTTTTATTGTCTTCCACACAGCCGCAGTTCAGAATGGCATGTTATTCATGTTAATGCCTATATGTAGTTAGTTATATTACTAGATTTACTATCGAACTGAAAGTGTGCATGAAGAACAACCTATTGGCAGTTATAGATTCTCGTGTTCGATCAATTCTTGCGTTTTGCCGGAAACAACGGGTTCCGGTTGGTTCGTATGCTGGCAACTCCAGCTTCAACCAACGCCTTGTTACTTATTGTAACTGTAGCTATTCGATAGCAAATGATGGCCAATAGCCGTTGTCTTGGCTCACTTGTACACATGTATATGTAAGTTGTAGCTATTGAATATTGCCGCTTATTCTTTCGAGACCGGAAGCTCCCTTGCTCAGCCTCAGATGGGGAGCCGCGTGTAAGTCGCCGAATAGGAAGCTCGGCATAGTAGATAGTACATTGTAACTTGTATGCATTTTTGCTATGACCTTTAACAATATGGACTAGAATCATGTCACGAGGCATTATAACTTATTTACGGCATACAGACTGTTCGTTGACAGCCCTTGACAGTTCTGCCATAAGAAGCCAAGATCTATAGACACTAGATTTGCTCTATAGATATAAAATGAAAGCGTTTATGTTCTAACTTGGGTCTGAGACACCCCAAAGCGAGCAAAGGGATAGGCTGACAAGCTCATGTGAACATTGGAGGAAAAGTCTGCCCCGTCGGGTGCATCGGGTTTCAAATCTTCTGTGACATATACATTGTATTTTGATGCCTGAAGCCTAGTTGTATTAGTCAGTATTTATGTAGTTATTTTTTCATATTCAATATTTTGAGCGTAAAATATGCAACTAGAGTTAATTTACAGCCTGAGCGATTAGAATCGAAATAGAGAAATTGAAATGTGTAGAAACAGAAATACAGCCTACCTGGGCTATAGAATTTGTAGTTCCACTAATATGAAGAAATGAATGCAAAATATGAAGACGCTATTTTCATTGGGCTGAATGATATTCTTTCAAGCGCCATCCTTTCTTTTGTGATTAGCGTTTAGTATTTTTTGACTATGGCTCTACTCCATCTGACTAGATCTAACACAATGTGACTATGTGATATTGTCGATTTTATCACATGAAGTCGTACTGTTATTTGTTACTTGATACGCAGCCGAGCTTAATTAATGATCCCCATTTCTCCCTTGTGATACATTATTACTGATTGAGTGAAGCGGACAAGAATGAAAAGGGCAGCAAAAGCGCGCAAAAAAGTATTGGAAAAAGAGGCCTCCAGGAAACCTTGTAGCCAGATGCCTACACCCTAACCCAAACAAGACCCAAACATAGAGGGTGGCATCTATGATGTTGTAATTTACAACTATAAAAGAAGGGTCCAAGAAGAACATTCCATGGCTGACCCAGATTTGGAAAGAAGGAGGTCTTGTGACTATTCTAGGGTTTCAGGGTTGTGTTCTATGACATTGTGTTGCACCGTAAGCCGGCTATTTGTATAGTCTGTTTATGTAATTGATTGAGGTTGAAGTACACTCATACACATATTTGCACATTAGATTACATGATGACCCATCATATTGCCATTAAACATGTTTATTTAAAATACCATACTGTGATTTATGAGGCCCGAGGGAAACAAATGGCCACTCAGTCAACCCTCGTCCTCCTGAATTTCTGGTAAAGTAACCTAAGCAGTAGACTGGACAATACTGCATGTGATAAAGCTAACTCGAAGGAATGTGAAACGGCCCAAAAAGAGAATAGAAAACAAGAGAAGACAAAAAGAACGTAATCAAAAAAGCAACGCCAGAGTGGAATGGGGTATGTAAGTGAGTCAAAGGACAACAGTAATGTCAGCAAGAACATTTGGCCATGGCCGGGTGAGAATAGACGATTCTATCGAATATTCAGATCACCTCTTCACGCTCGTAGCCCGTCGTCTTGAGCGTGGGATTGGGCTTTGTGTGACCTTCCTTGTAGACACTAGCGAATGGGTTTGGGTCTTCCATCTGCTTGAGGTTACCAAGCGTATGGTTGACGCCACGATGAGTGGCTTCTGTTACACACAAGAAAAGTTAGATATCAGAGCTTGAGCATCACATGACGAATATATAGAAGAGAGCAAAAACATACCGTCAGCACGAATATAGTAGATCAGATCCTTCATGGTCCGATGGCTTTCGGGGATGTTCCAATATGTGACGGCGATATCCGGAATACGGAACTTGGGATCCGTCCACTTGGGCAAATGGCCAGCCTCAATCTCCTGAATACACCACGTATAGGTATGTACGGCCTCTTCCTCCAAGTAGCCGACGAAGCGGTGGCAGATGCGAGGCGACATGAGATATAGCAAGAACATGCCGTTGAAGAAGACACCCTGGGCGCCAATAATCATTAGTTTCATGAAACGGCCCGGTTCGCACATTTTCAGAAACGTGAGCAAGTGCATGCGCTCATTGTAGCTTTCTTCGAGCAGCGTCTCGATCCAGCCATGGTCGCGACGGAGGCGGCGGATCGAGTTGAGATGGCGTAGCATGCCGGCAACCATGCCCGGCACACCGGCGATGCTTTCCAAAAAGATAAAGCGGATCAGCTAACAGACGAAGGGTTAGTTATATCAAGCCATACCCATACTAGCTAGTATGTGAGTACATGGAACTACTTACCCATTGAGCTTCAGTTAGTGGTTTGATGGTCGTCACCTGCCCAGTCGGCTGATCAGCATGGGCTTTCTGAGCCTTGCTCATGCCCGTCACGAAGTCCATACCCCACCGACACAAACGGACAAACTTCCAGGCAGCCCAGTCACCCATAGTACGCGGAGCGCGGTGACCTGGCACGACCTGGAGCATTTCTTCTTGAGTGAAGCCGTGGTGTGGCCACGCCGGAGGTGTCTTGCGGATGGCTTCAGTTTCTTGAGTCGGGAAGAAGTCCCGCATGTGTTTCTGCGCAGTGTAAGAGAGAGCACGGCGTGAGATGAGCGGCGAGAGGACGGTGCATGTTCGGCTGCTGGAGGTGGTGCTCGACGCTAAGGGAAGTCGACAAACTATAGTTCTAGATAGTCGCTGCGGTAGGGCAGCAGTGCAAAGACGACCGCTGGCTCTGGGAGGAAGCATGGCGATGATAGTGATAGTGAGTGTGATGTGGTTTCGAGTATAGCTGAAGACTAGACTAGATCTAGACGGGGAGTAAGATCGGTTGAGGATGTGACGAGATGATAGATGTGATATTAGTTTCTGTAATACAGACAAGAGGATACGGCGAATGGAATAAAGAAGATGAGAATAGATAGAGAAGAAAAAAAAGTTTTTGTCAGTGAGAGCCTGAGGCAGATGAAGAAGAAACAAGGCCGTCTTATATTAGCGAAGGGCGCTTTCGGCCTCAGGTCCAACGTGAAGCCTTCTAAGGCAAACAATGGCCTATAGATGAAGTAGGAAGCATGTCAAGACTTTGAGCCACGCTCCCCTCTTTAGACATACGGTATAAGTTTAATTTTCTTTCCTTCTTTTGTTTTGGCCCTGGACGGCCTCTCCAGAAGAGGATGATAGAAGGCTATTCGTATGCTAGCCGGGTAACTTCAGCTTTCAGCAGTGCCATCCTGACATTGAGTTACCAGAAATGGGTTCTATCTTTCACTGCGAATATGAACCGGGAACATTTACAATAGCCCTCTTACTTAAATCATGGTCATGTGGTTATTGTTTTTTGTTGTTTTGGTTCTCTTCAAACACTCTAATCGCCGACTTTAACAAGGAGACCTGCACTGTCCGGATAAGGCACACTGTAAAAAAGATCTTCAGGCACTCAAATCACGAGAATCTTGGCCGCAAACTCCGATACATATACAACCAAGCAAGACCAGCAAAAAAGGAAACAAACAAACCAAGCATATTATACAACTTAGATGTATAATTTCGTACTAGTAGGCTCTTATATCAAGGCTGTCTTTTGTATTTTCATTGTTATTACTGCTGCTGGCTACTAAATTCCTGATGTGGAAACCCAATTACGACCCTGAGAGACAATAAGGGCAACTAATACCAGGGCCTATAAATCGGGCGCAATCGGAACAGTTGAAAGAAGAGGAGGAGGCGAGTCAGTATTTTCTGATATTGGCACGTCGCCAAAAAATAGGAAAACTGAGCCTCAGGTATTCATAATGACGAAGAAAAATATAATTAGAAAGAAAAAAGTTGTCATTCCATTCATTTGCTATGTTAGTGATCTGAGGCATCAAGAAATCAAGAGAACCACAGCTTTAAAACTCACTTCCCTGCTCATAAAAGGGTAAGAAAAAAGCGGCTTAATAAGAGGCTTACACCGACGCCCCCTTGAAAAAGATTCCGGTCTATTTTCGTGAACGCCGTTCAAGATCTGAAGCCCGCTACTCTACGACCAAAAAATGACTTACACGACCTCGTGATCATGTATTTATCATCTTGTTTGATTTCATCTTGGACAGTGCTTTTTAGATGCTGAGAACACGCCCCCTTTCGTCCTTCTCCTTCTCTTTCTCTCTTGTAAGATCTACGAAGAAATGAACAATTGCCTCTGAAGCGACCTCGGACCGTCTTCATTGCACTATGGATTTTCTCTTTCCATGATGAAGCATGATAAGCCGCTATTGCTCCTTCTGTAATGACTTGTGCTGAGTGACCTTTCTTCACAAGAAGAATAAAGAATAAGGCAAGAAAAAAACAAAAAAAACAGATATTACAAGGACCAGCTTGCATCAAGGGGTGACGCCGAAGTCTTGGCTCATGATACAACAACTTGCTCTTGTGTTCTGACGCATATGAGCGGCCCTCATTCCTTTCTTCCGTGCCAAAGCGCTATCCGTATATCCTCCCGTCCTATCTTGCTTGATGGCTTGTCTGGTCTAGTATCCTGAAGAATAGTCTGTATTGAGTCATATGCTGCGCTGGCCCGGGCTCCCACTGACGACACCCATACTCACATCGAGATGCTCCGTCTCATTAAAGTCAGGATAACTCGTATTTACATATGCATATCTGTATGAATGGACATGCTACTTTGAGGCTCTGTTCATGCCTGTTTGTGCCGGATGTAAAGAGCCCCCCACTCAAAGAAGGAAGGAAAAAAGGTCAGCCTTACCTTGCTCTGTATCAAGTCAGTGCCTGGTGTAATTTTCCACCATATTAAGCCAAGCTGGGTTCGAGACCGGTCCGGGAGATGGAAATTTGAATAAGAGAAAGTCTTGGGCTAGTAAAAAAAGACAAAACAAATCCCCCAAGGGAAACTGGAAGCGCCGATATCCACTTTGTTCTTGACTTACACAGAATCTCTTGAACTTTCGATATTTGCTAGGGGAGGGGGGGTTCAAAAAAATCCCAAGGAACGTTTCTATTAGCAAAAACAAGCTGGCTTTTCTTCTGCGGCTCTGCGCGTCCCTCTAGCTTAAAAAAATCAAAACTCTAACTAGTGATTTCCTTGGTGTCTACTTTTGCCGGCGCCGTCATCGGTCCTTTTTGCTTCCTCTTCATAAAGCCCGCTTACCATCGTCTACCATTAAAGTTTTTCCAACCAAGAGAGGGCTCCAAAATGCCGGTTCTTCCCATCTTGTCCTTCTTCTAGCAATAATAATAGCGGCTAGCTTCTAAATAGAAAGTGTGACATTCTGCTAGCTTAGCTTCACCGAGCAAAAGGTGACTTTCAAAGGAAGCAAGGAAGGGGGAGCTTGGATAGCTTGATACTTGTTTGTTTGCTTCCTTTTCCTATTTTATTAAACGCGGTTCATAGCTTTCTACTTGATTACTACGTTCCAACGTGCTAACTGAAGCCTAAAAATATGAAGTATGCAAGTACTGGGAAGAAAAAAAAGGGTCACGATCCTTTCTTTTTTCCCACTTTCTTATCAGATCTAATCAGTTCAGGGCATCGCCAAAAGATCTATTCCGATCGGACCATCTTAATCTTCTGGAAGAACATCGCCACTTCTACACATTGACATGACATCTCTGACTTCTGCCGTACCATTGAAATCGCAACCTCCGATCGGAGTCCCTAAAACACACTTCTTTAGGCGCCTTTGTTGTTTGTGTTTTCTTCTCATGGATTTAGGGTTAGCGTATCTTACGCTTTGTCTTGGAACTTTGTTCTTTTTCCACCGGTAAACGGAAGTTCGAAGCGCACATCCTCTCATGTCTTATGGTGCCCACGTCTCGGTTCATGACTCTTTTAAGAAGCATCCTTTTGGCCCCCGTCTTCTCATCATACAACGATGTGATTCCGGGTGACTTTGTGTACGTTCACTGCTACTCGAGATAGTTCCGAGTTGTTTTCGTCTTGCTTATTTGTGCATTGATAGTGAAATACAAGAACGATATAACCTTTATTACTTTTAGCTCATAGATTCATTAGTAAACGTGTTTCAATGACCGGTACTTATGTCAGGAAGGCGGCATCATGTCGTATTAGAATGGACCGGGAATTCTAATTTCCGTCTTTGATGATAGTGAGTTCCGGATGCATGGAATAACGAGTTGCGATATCGCATCTTATAGCTTTAGTTAGCCCAAATTGGTTATTTCTGCAGTCAAATCGTTCGGTATCTGTTTTCTTGAAGTGTACTTTCGTAAGATTAAGAGATTAAAGTGAAAACCCAACCCGGAGGATACCGTTATTCCTATATTGTTCTCCTGTCGTAGCAAGATGACGAGAGTAAGATCTATAGAGAAGTCGCTCTTTGATCAATATCACGATAGCAGGTTAAGCCTTGAAATTTTGATATCTGATTCACGGAACGAGACCTAGTTGGTTTAGTCTAATGTTAGCGCAAACATACCTTAATTTCAACCACTATAGGGTTGTAGGTGATACAACATTCCTGAAAAATGCGTTGCTACTAAATCATCATACTCTATAGCTACAAGAGTAATGAACTTCAAAAAAAAAGTTTTTTAAAAAAAAAACCCCACATGTACTACCAAAGCAGTGTCACTCACCTACCTACATTAACATTGGAGGTAACTATTCAGACAGCAAATTGAAAGATAATTAGTATTATCTTTCACGTATGTAGAGTCACCGGCGTTAGATTAGGGGTTAAGAAAATATATTTCAATGACAATGAAAAGCACTTACTGAAGTTTCTTTTCTAGACCATGGTGTAATATTACTTGATAATTTTGTTTGATGTCTGGTTGTAAACTGTAGAGTAGAAAGGTAAAAGGGTTTACCATAGCCAACATCGATATTCACTTAGTAGTCAGTGCAGTTAGGAATTAAAAACCCAAAAAGCTAAGTCCAAGATCAAGAAGTAGCAAAAAGTCGAAATGGCTATTATATCCGTTGTCTTCAACATATGCTTATTGGTTAGTTCTTAATCCCTTCTAAGTTGAGGTTAAAGTCCAATATCTTGATATCAAGCACTAGGAGGCAGAAACTCAGAGTAACTACTATAGTCAGAAAGGGTTTAAGTACAAATCGTCATAGGAATTGTAAGTATGGGAAATAATCATGGATTCTCGAGTTATCACCGATATATTTCCCCTTTTTATTCTTTCATTCTAAGTCCAAAAAAGAATAACTAGAATACAAAGAGGGCACAATGTAGTTACCAAAAGAGTGTTTAGTTGTATACTGTAGTATGGGCTGTGATCCTTACTACCTCACCAAGAAAAACCCCAACAGGCTCTGAGTCTTTGCTAACATATGTATACACGTACTAGTACTCCCTGCACACCGAGAGTTCCCACAACACATGCCTAAATTTCATGGGTTTCCTCTCTAACTGCTTGTTTATATCCTTTTGATCTTGTAAATTACTTCTTCTACCTCCTACCTAATGTGTATCTTGATTAAAGTGAAAGAAGGCGCATCATCCATTTCCCGGATTTTCCCTATTAGTGTATAGCCATATGGATGCGTTGTAGGCTTGGCTATGATGGGCAGAGGTGCTATGTCCCTTGTATTCAAAATCGCTATCAAGATTGGCGTCCATCTGGCTTTGATAGTGTTTGGAGTTGTAGAAGACTGATGGGGTGCTGTCCTGGAACTTTAGTAGCTTTCTGATGAAGGAGGTAGTTGGGACAATCTTCGTAAGACTTACTGTCGTTCACCAAACCAGAAAGCCAGTTTTAGCTACAGTACTCGACCAGAGGAAGAAGCAAATGGGGATATGCCTAGTAGGCGAGTCTCACTGAGTAGATGTGATATCCTAGATACGAGGTTGCGGGGAACAACGGCATGGCAATAGAGGATACTGGGGTCCGTAATGTCGGTTTGTAGAAAGATGAATATCTTTCCAGCTGAGAAATGCCTATACTGACTACCAGACACATTCAAGTAATGGAAAATCTCAGTTGTAATATTTTTTAGACACATGAATATAAGACGAACATTAGGATGGAATTCGGCTTTGTCAAGACCGCAACTACGTGAGACCAAACGATGGAAACTGTCAGATATATCGGGTTCATCTAGTAGTTCCAAAGCACTGCTTCATGGGTATCACCTAGGAGATGTAGTTCGACTACCATCAGGGTTTTTGGCGCCTGCAGATATTGATACTAGGGTATGCATCTACATATGCCCCATCATCGTAGCCAAGAGAGTTGTTCTCTCCCATGAAGCTTTAATTCCATATTGGGAGAAGACCTGGAAATTCTGTGTTCATGATAAAATGATAAACTGAACCTGTTGTGTACAATAGTCACTCCTGTTGCCTTTCCACCTGTTGCCATATTTTTGATATATATGTTGATAGCCTGCTCTTCTGCTCGTGGATACTCTCGGAGTCATGCCAAGATCTCACTACGCGAAGATACAAGCGGTTTGTGATCAATGACACATCATAAGATAACATTAAGTCGTCGAGCTTCGACACTATAATGCGTTGGTATTAGAGAGCATAGCAGTAATAGAGAAAAGCCTCAACCGCGGTCATGTCGGTTGAACCTGGCTTGGCATTATCTGTCTTGGTCTGTTCTTCTGTGTCACTAGCGGGATCGTGCTCTTTGGGCTGCTCATTGTTTTCTTAATGCAGAAAGTGAATGATTACTGATTAGCAAAGTTGAGCAAACACTCTACTGTCGTGAGGTGGTCGTGGTACCTTTATAACTTAGGCTGATATGTCATTCTCCGCGGCGCAATAAAAAGAGCCGAGAAGGTGATGATTGAAAGACAGCATTTTCTGTAAGAGTCGAGGATATAAGAGTTGCTGATTATCACTCCTTTTATTATCTTGTTTTTGAGTTCTGCATCGTCGTTATGTAAGTTAAGACATTGTAGCAAATGTTATCACAAATAGCTAACAAAAATAGTCTAGGGCTGAGAATTATTACACTTTGTATAGTGCTGCACAATCTTGTTGAAGACATCATGATGATAGCTGTGTAAAATAGCATAATGACTTGATTCTACCTGAGTTGATTCAACTATACACTACCTACCGTAAAAGGTATGAGAAGAAGTCCAAACTTTGTGAACCATGTAGCACCAATCCATCCTCGACACCAAGATCTAAATTGATCCTTTTTATTTGTCTATGCCTTTAGTGATATGGTTACTGTAGGTCTAAAGCATGGCTATGTAGATATGTCGGATATCTTGTTTTTATTGTATGTGGTATTTGATATTCTCTTTCTATTAGGCTATATAGAGTGATATATATATCCCTTTAGTATTACAATTTGTTGTATGAAAACTGCTCTTACATAGAGCTGTATAGGCTTCGTCAAGCTAAAGCTAAAGCTCATCTACTAAAGATAGTTATGGTTGTGATGTCAGGGTTGCTACTCTCATCGCTTAACTCAAAGGTTGAGTTGAAGGAATCACTATCTGTTAGTCTAAATATCAAATTAGAGACAGAACGAACTATACATGAAATGGAAGTTGAAGGAGGGGCAATAGAGTACAGATAGCAGAAACGATTATTACGATGTAGAGTGTCATGCTGGCTTAACTTGAGGAATGGCCTGTTTCTTTGATTTCTTTTGATTTTTTCTTTCCCTGGCATTGCTTAGTCAACAGACAGAAAATATGAACCTTTTGGGGCTTGTTAGTGTGTAGTCATGAAGATAAATGTCTTGCCTCTAACGTGGATCTGGGTTTCTCCTTAGCAATCAATGCCTGCCACGGGCTGATCTCATTGGGGTAAGCGGCGCCGAAAGGTAAAAAGAGCGGCCTATCAGAATTGTAGGTAACTATTAGATAAATGCAACATCCATACCATACAAAGTTAGGAGGACTTGCAGATAAAACAAAGGCCAAGAGACTGCAGTCACAATGGTAATATATGTTCCAATATCGCAAGACATTTTCTGTTTGTGCTGCATGTTTGAGACGCGCTAGCCAAGGCTATCGCATTATCTGCAAATCATTATCTCCAAATGTAGAAATAGGGACTAAAAAATGCAGTCAAAGCAATAAGCCTCTATCGTTGTTGTCGTTATCGTCGTTATCGTCGTCGTCATATGCTCATAGATTCTAGGGGATGTGGGCCGATATCAGCCAAAAGAGAAGACGTCTACACTCAAGTCGGGCAAAATATTGACATTGTTATCAAACATTGTCTAGAGTCCGTGTTTTTTCTGCGTTGATATCACAGGATCATATAGTTATGAAGATATCATAGAACCACTTCCTAACTCTATTTGTAATGCCTAACGTTGGATAGAGTGATGTCCCTAACTACTGTATTGCCTTATTATAGGGGGTTTTAGTGAGATGTGTGAAGTAAAGCAATGTCCATCCACTTTGGTCTTTTTATCTTGATACAACGGACAAACAAGAAACCACTATTTCCTCTATTGATACCGAGTTTAAATGGGCGGAATCAATTGCGCAAACGGAACAAAAGGCCGCGTATCCGTGCCACTGGATCAAAGAAAGACAAGTAATCAAAGTCAGTGTGTTGTTCTTTTGTGGGGAGAAAGCTTGTCAATATCGCGTGGGAAACCCTTTTATTAGGCCTGCTTTGTCAAGTATTTTCTTCTCTTCTCATTTCCTTGGCTTTATTTGAAGCTAGCAAGGCTACTATCGTGAATCCTGACTGTGAAAACCGGTCGCTAGCTGATTCCACTACTATCTTAGGAAATAATAATCAAACCTCTGTAATGTACCTCCATTAGAGTGATATAGAGAGATAATCTTCACATGGAAAACGAAACGGATTTATTCTTGGCAGGTTCGGACCTCTTGTTAGATAATGCTAGTTGACGCCCAGTTATAAGTTATCTTCAACACCACGGACCTCGGGAAGCTGGGGGGCACCGACCAAGGCTGGATAGAGAAGAGACGGAGTGGTCGGACCTTCTGTTCCTTGGTAGACCCGATAAACTATAGTGGTGTTAACTTTGGCACTGTAACGTCGTGACCGTTACGGTGCTCACTCTAACAAACGTCAACTTATTGCTATATACAGCTATGCGTATATTGTAATATAAGAGGCACCATCGTATATATATTGTATGTGTATATAGCTAAGAAAGTTACTAACGCGACTGGGTTACAAGAGTTTTGACAGTGAAGAGCAGTTCGTGTATGAAACATACAAGATAACGAAAATGACCTCCATTGGTTCTATCAAGTAACATCAATGTTGCACCGCTAGTTGTTGGCACTATAGTAGACACCATTTGCCAGACAGGAGAGGACGCCAATATTCGTACTGCTGATAAGATGAGGACGAGTCAAGATAGCCTATGTGGGTTGGCCTAGGGCCCTTGGAAGAGCAGGCATATGCCAACAACACGACAAATCAGTGTTTGTCAACGGATCCGGTGGCAAGCTGACGGGGGTGCTAATGTCTTGTCAAGGACAAGGCTAACCCTGGGAACAAAGTCACGAATAAAGGCAAGCTACCAGACCACATTTGGCGTGTGTTCAAGTGAAGGCTTGAAGTATGAAGACTGTATACATATATATGCAGGTACTTTGAAGATAAGGCTTAAATATCATTCACGGCCAGCTGTCGGCGGAAAACAATCGCCAACCGTATTTCTCCATCACAATTGTGTTTTTATAGGCGCAGGCTATAGTTGTGTTGGATTCTGCGAGGGCTCTTTGGCAGGCCGAGAGACCTGCTAGTACCAACTAGTACTAGCTAAGATTTAGTGACTTGAGTGACTAGCGGGTAGTACGACTCGAGCAAGGGTCTCTGGCGCAATTAGTGATATAGTGCGTGATATAGCGTGGGGAGACTGCGGGCTTATCGGATTGGCGAATGGGAAGAGAAGGGGGAAGGTGAGGCACAAGCGAACTAAAGAACGGAGCTGGGCTGGTTGCTTCGGGTCAGTTTCCGTTAATTATCGGCCAGATACCTGAAAACGATGTTGAAGGGGAATGTTGGAGGAGACGATGTGATTTCGATGTTTTGCATGCATGTAGTGAAGAAAAATAGAGTAATTAAAAATAAATAGTAAGAAATGCTGTTATAATCGCAGAAAACCGCGTCCCTGCCTGTTGTAGACTCGACCCACCTATCTTTCTTTTTTGATCCTGCTATTTTAGGACGGCTTGATTTTGCTTGGTAAATTTCGGATTTGCCTAAGAGTTTGTTTTATTTAGTCGACGTCTTCTCTTTAACTATCTTTCTTCGTTTCTCTTCACTATCATATCCCGCCTTTTCAGTATCTTGAGGGCCATTTCTTTGCGCCGTATGACTTTCGGAGATTTTTTTTCTGCATCTTCGATTTACCAGGTTTTTTTTTTTTCGCGGCTTAGCATCGTTTTCGAGGAATCAAAAGACGCACCTACGCTTACATTGAAAGCCACAATCTGCCCTGTGACGTCTTTTGCCTATCTCTGCATTACTCTCATTCGCATTTTGTCGCTGTGCCGGGGCCATTTTCTGCACTTTGTAGAATACCAATATCCAACATTAACCAGCCAATCAACCCGAGCATATTCGCCAAAGAAGGACTCGCCTTGTCTTACTTATCCCGACCTAAGCCTCAGACGGCTCTCGCTTATCTTCCTTGTGCATCTCTCTTCTCACCTTTATTGCCCTTGGTCCGACTTCCACGATCAGCAGAAAGATTGACCGGCCGACGTCCTTTCCCCAACTTGCAGCGTTGCTGCTGTGCAGCCAAACATTCTAAGACAGCCGAAAAGCACCATATCTTCTCTTCTGAGCCTCTGTATTGCTCCAGTTCCGTGCACGATAAGCCTGCGCTACTTGCAGCATTGGGCGTTTCTCGATATCCCCCATCTCTGCCTGCCGTATTCTAGCCAGCAGATTCTCTTGAAAGCACACATCGGCACCAATATACACAACTTAACTCACTCTATCCTACAACCCAATCATGCGCAATATGCGATCCAAACGGGACATCGAGCTCAATGAGCTCAAGTTCGGCAATGAATCATGGGCGTTCGACACCAACTTCACCTTGCGCGAGCCTATGTACGAAGTCAAGCCAAAAGAACCGTTCTTTGCCGGCTTCATCGACAGCTTTAGACGCGATCCCACATTGCGCATCACTCCGCGTGATCCGAAAGAAGAAGCCCAGATTCGCGCCGCTGCACAAGCAAATGGCGGCCACTTCTACGATATCGAGATGAGTATCTTGCAGACGTCGCATTCTGGATTGGCGCGGAAGCTTAAAGGTCGCCATCTGCAAATGATTGCCATCGGTGGCTCTATCGGTACGTCTTACGTTGGTTTGCCTCTTTTGGTTATTTGATCGTGGAGGGGCCCAAAGCGCTGTCATCACAAGTTTGATTGTTGTCTGTGGGCAGCGGAATTTGAGGTTGATTCAATGTGACTTGGTGACTAAGTGTGGAATCACATTATCACCCTTGAGCTATCCCCAGTATCAAAAGTACCGATCGGCAGCAACAATAGCTAACATGTGATATCCCTACAGGCACTGGATTATTCGTTGCTTCGGGCAAGGCGCTACAGGCCGGAGGCCCGGCATCTCTACTTATCGCCTTCAGTATCATTGGCTTCATGCTGTACTGCACCTGCCAAGCGCTGGGTGAGCTGGCCGTTGCCTTCCCCGTCGCTGGATCATTTTCAGCATACTCTACTCGTTTCTTGGATCCGTCTTGGGGATTTGCCATGGGCTGGAAGTAAGTAGTCACAGTCACATTTACTATGATTGAGCCTTGAAGAAATACTAACAATTTCACTAGTTACGCCTTCCAATGGGTCATTGTACTGCCGCTAGAGGTCATCGCCGCTTCAATCGTTTTGAATTATTGGGACCAAGACATGCCACGGGCACCATTTGTCACTCTTTTCCTCGTCTTTATTATGGGAACCAACCTTTTTGGCGTCAAGGGATACGGCGAAGCAGAGTTCACTTTTGCAATTATCAAAGTTATTGCAGTCATCGGCTTCATTCTCCTTGGCATTGTCCTGAACTGTGGTGGTTACCCAGGCACCGGCTACATAGGCGCATCATACTGGGTCGACCCCGGTGCATTCAACAATGGCTTCAAGGGTCTCTGCAGTGTCTTTGTTACTGCTGCCTTTGCCTTTGCTGGTACCGAACTTGTTGGTCTTGCCGCCGCTGAAACTGCAACCCGCGCAAGTCACTGCCCACTGCGATTAAGCAGGTGTTCTGGCGTATCTGTCTCTTTTATATTGCTGCGCTGTTCCTGATAGGTCTACTGGTGCCATACACGGAAGAACGCCTCAACGACGACACTGGAACCGGTGTCAGTGCCCATGCATCACCATTTGTCATTGCCATCGAGCACGCTAAGATCCAAGTTTTGCCATCTATCATGAACGCTGTCATTCTCGTCTCTGTGCTCTCTGTCGGCAACTCGGCCGTCTTCGGCTCATCACGTACGCTGGCTGCGTTGGCTGATCAGAACCAGGCGCCCAAGATTCTAGCCTATGTCGACCGGAAGGGTCGCCCGCTCATTGCGATTCTTGTCACCGGCATGATTGGCATGATCGCCTATCTCGCTGACTTATCGCAGCAATCCGTTGTTCTTGACTGGCTGCTTGCCGCCTCCGGTCTATCGTCCATCTTTACCTGGGGCTCTATCTGCCTTGCCCACGTTCGCTTCCGTCACGCCTGGGCCGCCGCTGGTCATGACTTGACAGAACTTGCCTTCCAGTCGCAAGTCGGCGTTGTTGGATCCTACTTCGGCTTTGCGCTAAACTGCCTTGTGCTGGTGGCGCAGTTCTGGGTCGGCGCGTGGCCTATTGGCTACGAAAACAAGACCTCGTCTCAGCTAGCACAAAGTTTCTTCCTTGCGTACCTAGCTGTGCCTATTGTGCTAACTTCGTACGTCGGCCATAAGCTATACTACCGCACATCGATCATCAGCGCATCAGAGGTCGATGTCGATACTGGTCGCCGTGACTTTAACCTGCCACTGCTCATCGCACAAGAACGTGCGGAGCAGCGCGCGTGGCCAAAGTGGAAGCGCATGTACAAGTTTTTCTGCTGAGTTGTTTTGTTGTTGTTTTTTGTTTCTATTTTATTCCATGCCATGTTAATGACTGTCATTGTACATACTATATTTGAGTATCTCATCTTACCATTTCATCCAAGTCTACACATACCATCATATACGGGACCGAATGGCAGCAGGAAGCATTGCTATTTATAGGCGTTATATCAGGTGGTCATCTTTTTCGTATCTAGGACCATACAAAATATATTTCACGTTGTCCAATTATCATATCGTCACTCTTGGTTAACTAATTGACCTATGTACATATGTATTTAAAGCCGATTGTTATCTACGTCACTTTGAACATTGTAACCCAGTTCCGGAAGCAACCCTAAGGTGCCTACAGTGACAGCATACCCTTCAAACAGAGATGTACTTGCGTTAGCCTAGTTACAATTAGGACTGTTTTCGAATGGAGAAAATTTCCCTCCTCTCCCGTCAAGCGAGAAAAGGCACAATAGAAATAACCAGATATTGTTTAGATGGCAAAATTTGCCAAGCGTTTGAAAAGCATCGTGGCTCAACGCAACAAAATCAATTTTGTCTCTCTTCATGAAAGGGTCTTGATCTATGAAACAGAGTGAAATTAGGGTTCATAGGCCTCTAGCCTATTTGCTCTATTCTTTTTTCTATAATTGGAACCTACATATTATTTTTGTCTGGAGAAATTCCATGCGTTTTTGCTAAAGCCAAAGCGCATTTTTGAAAGTTGCTTCTTTTTGATCTCATACCGACATTTCAACGATCCAAGGCTTTTTTTTCATCTAAAGGAGAGCTTTGCCCCAAGAAATCAGCACAAGTTGGATTTGTCGAGCATAACTGAGTTGGAATTTCAAAAGTTGATCAATAAAAATACTTTGTTAAGGGTGTCAGCCTCATCTTTTTTCCCTCTATCTGAGCATTCTATTCTATACACAACTCTCCTAACAGAACTCTAATTCCAACTTCCAGAGTAGAAGACCGACATTTAAAACTCTTATAGAAACTGGAACAAGTCGCTGCCATACAATGTCGTCATCTAGCCAGCCGACCACCGCTGGAATCATAACTGACGATAGTGGTCAGCGTGTGATTCCAGAATCGACCCGTGCCGATGGAACTACGCGCAAAGCAATTCGCATCCGGCCCGGTTTCCGCCCCGCCGAAGACATCGAGCGGTATCGTGTCCGTAGCGCGAGAGCATCTCCACGCACATCTGGTCCGCCCGGCTCAGAACCGGCCGTCGTACCACCATCACCGACTCCATCGAGGACAGCACCTCCTTCAAAAACAGCTTCGCCAGATCGGTCGTCAAGATCGACAACTGCGGGCGCTTCTAGGTCTTGGTCGACGGCGGGAGAGCCGGATGGAGGTGTTTCGCTAAAGCAGGATATGGGAGGAAGAGCGAGAAATGGCGTAGCTGACATCAAAGAGACGGGATCTTGGCGGAGCGCAACGGCGCAGAGTTCTACGTCTAATGCTTCTTCGGCTACGCCTGCTCAAATTAGCTCCACGCCCGCATTCATGAAGAAACAGTCTTGGAGAACGTCTAGCCCACCTTCTACCACATTTTCTCAAAAGCCTGCGCCCTCACCACTCAAAGACAAGTCGAGCAAGCCTGCGGAGCCCGCGGGGCCCGCGGAGTCCGACAAAGCTCTAGAAGGTGCAGTTCCGGTTGTTCAGAAAGATCCAGAGGTCGAGCGCGAGAAGAAGGCTCGGGCGCTTAAGAAGAAGCTCAAGCAGGCGCGTGACCTGAAGAATAAGGGCGATGGAAAGGCGCTGTTGCCGGAACAATTGGCCAAGGTTATCAAGATTGATGAGCTGGTGCGCGAGTTGGCCGCGCTGGGCTTTGGTGATGAGGAGCAAAAGAAAGTAGCAGAGGAGGAAAAGACAGATACGACTAAGGAAACTTGAGGCTTTGCAAGTTTCTTTCGGGGTTTATTAATATATTTCTAACCATCGAAGGCCATAAGGACCTACTACCTTAGAGCTTGTTTGGCTTGATTGCATTGGTTATTGAACTCTCTAATCATTTAGAGCACATATGGTATCTACCTGCATATACTCGTAAGCATCTCCAATACCCGGAGCTTTTCTTTCCTCATTCAACAAGTTGCTAACTTGGTGAAATAGGCACTCTCGAGTACTGATTGGTACGGCTGTCGTGGCCATCTATAGCAGAATATATGAGGAGCTGCTATATGCACGGACTTTCCTCAATATAGACTCAGGTCCTTAGGAGAGTTTGAAAAGTAATCTTCAAATATTGATGAGCAATAATATTGGTCGCATTTGACACCTTACCCCGTCTCTACACTTGATGCTATTTTTCAAAAGAACAAACGAAAACCCATATTCGGTCAGACTCAGCAATCAAAGCTAACATGCATAATTACCATTTGTCGCTGCTGTGACAATCTTAATATATACCATACTAAATATTGTCCATCTTGATGAAGATTTGTGTTTATGGTTGAATTGTGTCTAGTTAGAATAAGCAAAGTGTTATAGCACGTGACCTATGTTCACAGTGATGTATCCAGTGCTATAAGATACCTAGATAACAAAGTCAAGTGACGTCAAGTAAAAACGATGTGCCTTTTTCTTTTCTCCTCTATTTTCCCATTCCAATCTACGGTGATAGCGTTATCATTCGGGATGCAATTGGTCAACCGATATTGGGTACCAGAACCTGATTATCTCAATATTTGCAGTTTGTTCCCTTCTTCAAAGGACAACGCAGATTTCAGCGCCCTAAAATCGCGTCAGACCATAGCTTTTTATTTTCTCTCAAAGCTACTCTTTATATCTTCTAATACCGCCCATCCTATCACACTGTACATCTCTTTGTTCTGTCAAGCTAAAAATCTAGCGATGTCTAACAAGAGATTTTGCTGGAAATGCACCGAATGGCCCCTAGGAATGGTTCTCCTTCCCCGGGCCTGGGCACACTCAGACATGTTTCTATCTCAGTTTCAATATAAATTCGAGGGTGTCACTGATCCCTATATATTTAAGCGATCTGAATGTGCAGCATGTGAGATATTAGTTGCTACATGTAGTATTGATTCTATACATAGTCTTGATATCAAGAAGACATGGAAAGTTTACAAATATACATTCTGCGGTGCCATTCTGGAACCATAAAAGATCACGGATTTTTTCAACATAACTTCGAAGCGAACAATAGTAATAAATTCAGTTGGCTTTCTGAAGCATATGTCGAGCTATATGATGGCAACAAGCGTTTCTTTGTAATCAGCTTTACTGCGATGTATGAAAAGCATGAAAATGGCTGGCGTGTTGTGGGTATCGAAAAAGCGTCACGGTTCTCTCCACGTTTTGAAAATGGCATGATTCAAGATAGATAGAAGAATATGATGATAGAGAACATGACTTTGAGTCATACGAAACCACAGGTAATTGTCTTTCTTATTAATGATCTTGGTATGTAGTATGGAATTAGCTGACGTTTTGATTTAGATGTTTGTGATCTTCCTCCAGAATACCGGCTTATCGATGTTCATATGATGTGTTTGGTCAAGTCTAATATCCAACACTCTTTAAAATATGTTGCCGTAAGTTATGTATGGGAGACTTGACCAAAAGGCAAGGAGATTCTACAGTTAACATCCGAATCACTTTTGGCGTTCCAAAATAAAGAATTCTTCAAAAACAATACTAGAGTGCCTAACTTGTTATCCGAGTGTTTTGCACTTTGTGCAGAACTTAGATTCTCCTATACTTGGATTGACTGATGTTGCATTCTTGAAGATGCCAGTGAAGAGACCCAGAAAGATCGCGCTGCTCAAATATGCGCCATGGACAGAATCTATCAGGCTACAGAGCTCACCTTGATTAGCGCTCCGGGTAAAAAAGATGTCGATTACCTACCAGGGTATCAGAGTGACCGCGTCCCATCTTTATCGAAGAGTTTGGTTCTTATGGTGCCCATTCCCTTTATGGATACCCGAATATTGGTAACAACCATCAAGAAAGTCACTGGAACTCTCGTGGATGGACATTTCAAGAAGACGTACTTTCTCAGCGAAAGCTTTACATCTCTGATAAATCTGTTGAGTTTCATTGCAAATGTGGCTTCAATGCAGAATGGTTGATATGGGATCGAAACCAATCTTGCTATCACAGCCATCATGTTCGGACAACCCAGTTCTAGCTCTGTATTACCAACCGAACAGTACTTTTCCCAGGGCCAAGCATTGAGATCTTGGTTCTCATACTTGGTGGTAGAAAATAGAGTCTTTCAAAGATTTCGAAGGCTCGTTGATACCCTTAAGGAGGGTAGGGTGAAGATGTTTCCACGCATGAGCACGACGGAGTTGAAGCCATTGATCTATATCTTCAAGAGTCCCAAAACTTGGATGATATTTTTTTCTCGTCTAACTTTATTCTGAGTTTCACTTAGCTGTTTTCTTATTTCTGTCAGTCTTAAAAACGTTATTGCAGAAGCCATTTCTGGTGGACGCTTTGCATGGCCACTGTCTGATGATATCTTTGATGAAATCATCACAGTGCTCAAAAAGATACAAGAAATGATTCGAGTTGGGAAACGGCCATGCAAAGAGCATGCTTTATAATCGACAAATTCCAACCTTGAATGGAAACTGTTGACCTAAAGCATCAACCCAAAATCTCAATTCCGCTAAAACGAGCAAGACGATTCACATTTGCATTCTTTCGGTCATACATCCACCGCATACAACACACTTGTCAATCTCTAGTTTTTCTATAGATTGATCGAAGTGATCTGCCTGAATCAAAAAAGCAGTTCTCTAACGAGATAGAAACCTACATTTCTGACTTGAAAGACTATATCGAATCGTTGAATAAGCAAGATAGTCTTCGTCTGGACTTCTTCGATTGTTTTGTTCGATTCGCCAATCTAGACCCTATTTCCTTCAGAACTGCCATTCTCAATCATAAACTTTCGACGGCTAGAATTGCGAATGTCTTTTTGTCTGGCGACTTCAGTGATCAGGGCCAAGTGTCAGCAATGCTCAAGAATTTGAATCAGAGTCCTTTCGGAGTTTTACAACATGTCTGGACTAGCCTCGAAAAAACTTATCAAGATTCACTAAAATTCGACAATTGCAAAGGCAGCACTATTGATATACAACTGCTACAATCTTTCAAAAAAGATCTCACTAAACATCTTTCAATAATCTTGTTCCACTGCCAAAACCTCGATGAAATCAACATCCCGGACACTCAATCGATAATTGCACAACATCTTGTTTCGGCTATTACGGAACTGAATGATTCGAAAGAGCCCTCGAAAGAGCCCTCGAAAGAACAGTTCGGTTGCTGGTATGAGCTTCGGAATAATATTCGCTCATACAGTTGTAGAGATCTATCCTGGCCTACGGACTCTTTAAACGCATTTCAAGGCGTTACATTAGTTCTAGAACGAAAATTAACATTCCATTTGTATGCGGCATCCTTTGAATTACATGCTAAGAGGCTTAGCTATCAAACTGTATTCAACCGGCTAAATAATGACACAGTTCCGTCATGGTCTTGGGTACATCATTTTCAAGGCGACTTCGGTTGTGATGTGTTTAGTAATACAACATTCATCTCCCAGATCCACCTTGTCAATGAAAAGGGGGAAATCCAACTTTTGTCGACGAAATCAGATAAAGACTTCATTGTGTCTTCTTGTGATGTAATTCTCATAGAAGAAGACAGGCTCAGAAATCTTCTTCAAAGCGAAAACATAAAACGAAATCTTGCACAACAAGTCCACCCCAATTCGAAACGCTCTGAATCTTACAAGTCATGTCATTCCTATTAGTATCGAGAAAGGCCACGAAGGCAATGCGGGAATCTACGGAAGTTTAAAATAGTCCTCGTATTGACTTGGAGTTTTTGTTGCTCCTAATGCCGCCATTCTAGGTCGATACACCACAAGAACGGAAATTCATGCTACTATATTTGTGGCATTCACAACAGTATAATAGTCTATATAAATCGGCATGCATGATATTAAGGCCTAGCAAAAAGTTGATGAAAACTATTGGAATTCTAATGTACAGCAAAGTTGGGATGATACCCACAACTCGACCAATTGAAAACTTCCAAGTTCAAACATCTATTATAGTATAGTAAATAGTTAGATGACAATCTCAATCAGATTTCCTTCAAGATCAACTTCACGACATGGACAAGTATATGACTTAAGAGTGGTGAATGATCATAAAAGTCAGTATCAACATATAACATAAAAATCCCGATCCATAACTTCAACATCTGATATCAATGTATATTCCCGATTCCGATAAGACAATTTACATTTGCATTCTTTCGGCCATACATCCACTTCATATAACAACCTTGTTTACATTCAAACACTGCAATTTTTCAAAAGACTAGATTTTTTCATTCCTAGGGGCCATAAACCTGGATTGAAAAAAACCAGTTCTTCAACGAAAGACATACCTATATTGATGACTTAAACGACTATATTGAATCTTTGAATGATCAAAGTCTTCATCTGCATTTCTTCTAACACTTTGTTCCATATAGGGGTCTAAAACGGGTAACTACAAGCCCTTTTCTCGTCGTTACTATTATGTAAGCAATTAGAAGAAGAAAACCATGAAATGCAGCCATGTGGTGTGGGAACTCTCTGTGTGCAGGAAGTACTGTACTATATATCTACAGCTCCTGCTACACTATCCAACTAACGTTCCATTTGTAACTAAATTGTTAGTTCCCTTTGTATTCTATTCTTTTTTTGGACTTAAGATGAAAGAAAAAGATTGGGAAACTATATAGGTGATAAGGCAAGGATCACTGATTCTTTCCCATATTTCCACAATTCTTACGATAAATACCTCCTACCATGATTTGTACCTAAACCCTTTCTGATTATAGTAGTTACTCTGAGTTTCTACCTCCTAGTACTTTATATTAAGATATTGGAATTCAACCTCGACTTAGAAAGGATTGAGAACTAACTAATAGGCATAAATTGAAAACATCGAATATAACAGCCACTTCCACTTTTTGCTATTTCTTGATCTTCAACTTAACTTATTCATTGTTTTTAATTATTGGCTGCACTGATAACTAAGTAAATATTGATGTGTTGGTGTGGATAAGCCCTTTTTCCTTACTACCGTACAGGTTACAATTACACGATAGACAAAATGATCTAGTAATATTACACCATGGTCTGGAAAGGAGACTTCATTTAGTAAGTACTTTTCATTTTCATTGAAAACATGAAGAAAAAATACATTCTTACCTTGTAATCTACTTGATCTGCAATTACCTCATCATCATCGACTATTAAAAGAAGGTAATTTTGAATGAGAGCATATATCAAATATCAAAAACCAAAAACAAAACAGGATTTGAGCCAAATAGATGTAAATCAATAACTAAGGGAAGGTCAAACTTGACTAGAAGACTAGACTATGAGATAAAAATTCGAAACTAGGAAGAGCACAGAGGCTATATGCTATGATAAATGCTATTTTAGAAATGCCTGTGTAACACCCTTTCGAACTCCCCGGTGCTACAGCTTGACATTACTAGTCATGAAGACTTAATTTGCGGGGCCAGTGCAAGCAGATGTTTTACAAATTTCCAATCATGTAACGGTAGTAGGATAGGCAGTTGTAAGTGTAGGTAAAGCTGTTTGTGGCAGCAGTAATCCAGTCTTTGGAGAGCATCTTCATACGGGAAGAAGAAATCTGAGAGGAATAAGTTTCACCACCCCAATCCAGACTGTAAAGGTAAAGTTAGTACACACTGTCATATAAACTCAAATCTATAAGGGCATATAATCAGAATACTTACCGCTGATCGGATCTGACGCTATAATCGACGTCAGTCAGGTACCAGGTGTCATCACTATCCTTCTGGCGGACGTGGTAGTAGGTACCACTGAAGGAGTCGGCGAGCATACTAACCTTGCCAACAACTAAGCCGACATGGTTGCAACCGACCTGATCGATAACACGCTGAGTCACATAGTGGAATGCCCGGGCACCTTCGGGAACCGTGTTGCATAGCATGAAGTAGTATGACTTTCCATGGCCAAGCGCATAAGGAGCAGCGTTGTATGCCGCAGTATAGGCGGAGTCACGAGAAAACAGGTGAGGGTGGTCCTTGGCACTGAAAGTTATCTCCTCCTCTTTACCATCTTCAGACACCACGTTCGTCTTGATGTTGAAGGTGATGTCTTCCAGAGGAACTTCATCCACGGGTTCTTGAACATCCACAGAAAGAGATTCAGGGCTCAGGTTCAAGGGCTCAGTTGGAACAGCAGCGCTGGAGGCCAGAGCACAGAGAGCGAGGACACTGAAGAATCTCATGGTGATAGAGCAAGAAAACAGGGTGATGAAGGGGTGATAGTATAGAGTTAATAGAGCTGTATCAAGGATAGTAAGAGTGGAGAGAGAGAGAGAGAGAGGTGAGGACGATGATGAAGGTGGTGAGAAGAAGATCCGAAAGAGTGAGCAAATGAATTGGCATGTCGTGATACTTATATCTTGTTTCTTAGGCGGAGCTGAGTCTTCTTTGTCTACATCATCTCCTTTTCTTCTCTAGAGCCTCTTTCGATACGTCTATATGCTCATGCACCAATATAAAAACCTCGATATACATATCACCATATACCCCAACCAGTAAGATAAATACATTTAGATAAAAGCACAGGCATCAGTTAGGACCAATGTTGATATCTCTTGGGAGCAAGTCAGCATTGGTGTTCTTAGCCTAGATTTCCTTGCAAAATTCTGTAATACATTCTTTTCGATTAACATCACAGAACTTTCAACAAGGATGGCTATATCTACATGTACATGTAGGCAAAGACTAGTCCCGCCAAGCCGGAAATCCCTAGACGCTATGGGCTATATTAGAGAAGCTTGAGGGCTTTATAAGCCACGCGAGCCAAGTTAAACTACATTCAAGGTTGAACAGTTATGACAAAAGAGGGATAGCAAGAGAGATAACTAAATATGGCTGATGCTGATTGTACCAAGCACTTGGAAAGGTCAACCCATGAACATCTGATCCGTCACTGGAGTTAAGCGGGCTTAACCTAGAAATTATACATAGCTTAGGATCTGGTAGGTTGGCAGTCGTATTCAGTGGCATTGATAAGAAGCAACAGTTCAAAGAGATTCAAATTGGTCATTGGATAGATCTTGTGTTAGTTTTGTTGTACCTGGTGTATTGACTGTGTTACCCTGGAATGAAATAGACCAGAAAATGGTCACTTAGACAATACAAAAATAGAAGGTGGTTCTAGGCAAGACTAACCTTATTCAATAACCTAAACAGGAAAAAAAAGGGAGAACTAAATAACTAGTAGACACCAAGAATTTACAATAGTAAGGGCTTGGCATAACTATTCTCTTTAGCTGGACTAAAAGATATAGATATGTACAACCCAAATTTAACACAAACTTGAGGGAAAATAATTTTTAAAATACAGACATTTTTGCTAAAATGTAAAACTGTGAAGAGAGTAGATTAGTCTACTATTCTTATTACATCACAAGGGCCAAATTATGTACCTAGAAAAATCTCGATACGGAATATCGGCACATCTTCTTATCCATTGGCCGTTCTTCATGCGTGGTGCCATTGAGTGCCATGGAGTTAAGGGGCCTAAGTCTTGGTGTTTCCACACTGCGGGAATATATCATACACTGCCGGATTCCATACCCTTCATGGTGTGACATTAGAAATTGGCATCACCTTAATCATGTAGACGTTATGTAAGAAATTGTCCAAAAAGGTATGGGAATGAATACTAGCCATATGTTAGAGCAAAATATTCGTCTACACCGAGCTGTAAAAGATAGAGCACTTAGTGCCCTCGGCCTCAAGACATTCTAACACCGAACTAAAAAAAAAGGAGAAAAAAGAACGAAACAAACAAAAAAAACCAGCACAACTAACTAAAGTAAAAGGCTTAGAATATTGTGACAATGCTTTACAGTACTTAATAGACATCATTCTAGAAACGTGCCTAACTTTCCAAAGCTGGACTCTATTTCCTGATTTCTTCTTATCCTATAGATTTGTCTTTTCTCTTTAATCCATACATTGGACATTATTAGGCTATATCAAGGAAGTAGTGGAGGGATAGTTAGTTTAGTTAATGCCAATGGTGCCTGGAAGCTTAATATGTAAGGGTACCTAAACTAGTAAAAAATCAAGGTTAGTAGGTTATATTTCTTTCACTACAAACAAAACAAAAAGTTATAAAATGAGTTACTGATTAGGCAAATGTAAAGGTGTACCTCACTGTAAGCCTGTTATAACAAGACTTAAAATCTAAAATAAATAAAAATAAAACATGGACCAGAACAAGAAATATGGTGAAAAAAGTAGGAACTTGGAATATGTAAATTTATATGCCGAAAGAAGGAATTATTAAAAGGAAAAATGCTAAATATGGGACTCTAGAGAAACTATAGAAAGACTATAGAGAAAATAGAGGCCAAAATGCGAGACTACGAAGTAGCCCCCCCTCGGTGGGGGGGGCTATATGCCATGGATAAATGCGTCGTGCAGTGGTAAAATGAAGTCCCTGATTACGCTTTTTCCCTGAACCGGCGCCAGTTGTAATGTTGTCTTCCTTGCCTCAGGGTTGGCCTAGTAAAGATACTTCATATAGAGCTACTCAATACGTTGCTTACAGGATGCTAGTAAGGTAGTAGTAGTAAGACATGCAGTTGTACACATTGTTCATAGAGTAACCCGCTCTTCTGATCCAATTGTTAGTGGCCGCCTGAATAGTGCTGCTGCTGTAATCGGCTTCGGTGCTAGCACCATAGATAAGGCTATGAAGGCTGTTAGTATATGCTGATAGAGACAGATGGAGAAGAAATTTTGTTGTCAGGAAACTTACTGCTGCCCGTCCCTAACCTTGTAGAATATGTCAGTTGAGAACCACTTGCCGCTGGTCTTCTGGCGAACGTGCCAGTAAGTGCCCGAGAATAGGTTCTCACTCTCATGGACCTTTCCAACAACCAATCCGACATGGTAGCAGCCTGTGAGTCTGATGACATTCTGGACAATCTCATCTGTGAACTCACTGCCATATGGGACCTCATTGCACATCATGAAGTAGTACGAAGCGCCATTCCGAAGTATGTAAGGGGAGGCCGTATCGACTGCATTGTAGGCCTTGGATCCTTTCGGTTCCCGAGAAGTCAGGCTAGTCTCAGTATTGGCTCCGTCAGACTCGCTGTCTTGCTTGGCAACAAAAATTTTAAGATCATCAAGAGGGATCGAGAATTCTTGGGCTACCATCTCACTGTTAGGATCATTGAAGCTATCAAGGCCCATGTTGGTAGACTCAGCCGGGACAGCAGCGCTGGAGGCGAGAGCACCAAGGACAAGAAGGCCAAAGAACTTCATGATAACTGAAGTAGAAGAATAATAAGAAAGGTGAGGAGGTAGTTATTGCAATGTATTAAAGAGTGGCTGAGTTGAGAGGAGAGAGAGGTAGTGAGATGGTGAAGAGAAGATTCCAATTCAACAATCAATGTGTCGGGATATCGTGATTAATGTAGTTTTTTCGTTTCTGTGTAGTTCTGATCATCTTGAATATATCTATTTGATAGAAGTTATTGATAGACATTTTTGTCAATGCTGAAGTTACTCAAGTTCAGTATTTTTAGATTTCTATTATACTAGCCAAGATTTCCTATTTTGCCAGTCGGCCTTTCCTAGGTGGTCAATGTCATTGGTGGACAAGTAAAAAGCTTAGGGCAATATATTTGTTTTAGTAGGAATAGAAACATATTGCAACATTGCTACAAAATCACGTTCATATTATGATCAAGACTTAAGCATCGTTGAACCCAAAAGAAAGGAGGTGGAAGCACAAAGCCAAGAATTCTAAATTGTCACATAACTCTGTGCAGGTTGCTTAGGTAAAGCAAGTAAAGTGACTTAGTTATATTCGGCTTTTATCGATGTTATAAACTGTACATGTAGAACCATATCGCTATATGTTGCTGTTACTCTACATATGCGGGCCACTGTGTATCCAAGTATTTGAGTACATCTCGCACTCATGTCTCTTGCAGTCAGGTCAAAAGCTAAAGCATACTTTATTCGTTCTTAGCGCTATCAATGCTTAAACTACTGTAGTTCTGACAAATTCCTCTGTAAAGAATATCCTTCTAGAACAATGCCCGTGTTGCTTATTGCTTATAGTCCAGTGTCAAAAAGCTAAAATGCATAATAACTAGTGGTCACAACAGAGGCGCTGTCAGTGCTATCAGTAATCACATGTAGTGTTTTTAAAAATAGATTACTTAAGAGTAAATTTACCGCCAACCTTGTGAGCAGGATTATCTCCATACAGCCTGATAGTTATACGTACATGTAGCTAGTTAATGATGGAGAGTGCTGAAGAACATAAGTCTTACTCTGAACCCCCACACCTTTCCCTTGTTTAGCCTACGTAGAATGACTATTGTTACTTGGTTAATTTTTTCCTATAAACCGCGCACAACTACTATAAGTCAAGGCAAAAGACAAAAAGACAGGGAGCTTTGATTTAGTAACATTATGGTTTGGTTCGCTTAATTCCCTGCTCATAATGCTAGTTCTTCCTTGCCCACACATCGGAGTTTGCTACTATATGCCGATAAGCAGTAGGGTTTAGAGAGAGTTATAGTTATAGCACCTATATGCGTACAAATATGTATGTATACATGGTATATGTTCGTGACTTGGCTGCGGAGTTGTTATGATAGCAAACGCTTGGATGATCCCATGTAAGTCCAAGAACTTAGATGGACTTGGATTTACAGAAGGGTTTAACTTTGCTTTGTTTTCTCTTGGTATAACTAGCTATATACATGTATGTATGTTATTTTTTCCCAGTCACGAAAATAGATAGAAACTACCTGAGGGTATATAGTTATTTAACTATATATTACTATCTTTTGAACCAGATTAATTAGCAGACTGTGGATATCGAAGTTCTTAATAACTTGCGAGTACATGTGGGTAGAGAAGTATATTTGATCTATTTTAGCACCCTTTTTATCATGATTTTGATCTCAAGCCAGTACATGTGCATGTACGGAATAACGATCCAATCCGCGGGCTTATTGGTTAGCAACACTAATAATGTGAGAGACTACACGCTTGACCAACTCATCCACTTCGGCATTGGTTGCCGCCTCAGCATATACTCGGCAAGCATTTTCCGTTCCACTAGCTCGAGCAAACGAACGAGCGTTCGTGTATTTGCTAACAGCCTCATCAATGCCAGCCTGTGCGCCGAAAGGCGTGACCAACTTTCGCTCTGCATCAGTGGTCGTAAAGGCATCCTTGTCAGGCACCTCTACCCGTTGCAGACGATTAGGTAGGTCGGTATAGACGACTGCCCAGTCCTCCATGCTCCAGCTCTTGTGGGCCAACACAACCTCCACCATGAGCATGTCAGACAGAGCGTCACCGACAGTCTGGTTGATAAGATCACCGCAGGCAGCAAGGATATCCAAAGCCTCCTTTTGGGCGGGTGACTGGGGTTGGGTATCGGAGAAGGCCGCCAACGCCGTGTTATTAAACAGAACGGTACCGTGACCGTTAGCCTCAAAGTAGATACCGATATCGAATTTCTGCGCCGCGTGATGCAGGTGCTTCACACCAGTTGCAGTGCAGACTACAGGGAGATGGAGGTTACGTTGAATGTATTGTGTGCTAGCACCGTTAGCATAGGCTGTCTGGACAACACCAATGGTCAAGTCGCCGGCTAGACCAGCCGAAGCAACCTGGTCACTGATGAAAGAAGCAGCCAGAGTAGCAATACGGTCACCATCGAGCATCATGAAGCCCTGGGTCGGTGAAGTGCAGTAGTACATCAGTCTGTCGGCATCGCCGTCGAATGAACAGGATCGGACACCGGGAATAGGTCGAGGGGAAGGGGGGGCACGTTGTCTCGTCTTAACATAGTCGGCACCACACTAGAGTAAAAAGTAGCACATTAGCACATATTACGGTATTTAGTGGCCCTAGCTGGCTTTCTAATTATTTAACTTAAACTTACGTCTAGGTTCAGCACTTCGGGACGTAGAACATCATCGTTTACAGCTTTGAGGTCCAACCCAGTGTCCTCTGGCAGATACTTGAGGAACTCGTGCAGCTTAGGGCCGCCAATGCCGTTAGCGCAATCTACAATCAACTGGCCGTTAATTTTCTTGCCATGGAGAGCTTTGACGAATGCATCTGCCATCTTTTGATAGTATCCAGCCTCGGAAGTGATACCGTAAGCTCGAGCAGTGCCCTCGGTGTTGATGCAGCGAGTGAGATAGTGAAGCTGGGGGGTAGTGAGCTGTTTATAGTCAGCCGAGTCAGTGTTGGTAGCATCCCAGGCGTCCTTGAGGGCTACGACAAGGCCAAAGCCCGAGGGTCTAGTATCACGGCCAACAATGCAGCGTGCAGGAGCCTCAAGATTGATACGAAGAGTGGCAGCTAGTGAGTTGTAGACAGAGACCAGTGCCTCATCGGAGGGCGCATTTACTAGCTTAGTAGCGTAGGCTTCCCATTCTTGTTCAAGCATATCGCCAAGAGGGTCGACAATCTTTACACCGTTATCAGCGGGTGGGTTGTGGCTAGCAGTTACCATGACACCAATTGCCTGGCTGCCTAGCTTGCGACTGCGCAAAGATGCCAGAAGGCCGACTCTGAAACACACGCCATCCAGCAATTCAGCAGCCATTCGGAAACCCGCGGTGCCGTATTTATAGACACGGTTCTCACCCAAGGACACCACAGGGTGCTTCTTGGAGGCTTCGATGATCTTGCGATCGCTGTCGGAGAGAGTAGAGGCGTCAGACATGGTGATCTCTGAGTTGATTATGTGTGAAAATTGCTAGAATTATTTCCGGTTACGAGGAAACAAGAAACAAGGGTGCTGGGAGGAAATAAAACGACGATGTGCTGATGGCAATAATAACAAATAACAACAGTACTAAATGATATGACGATGATTTAAAGGCCAAAATGGGGGGATTACAAGATGGGGAAAGAGATAAAAACAATTGCAATTAGCCCACCAACTAACTCATCAGAAAAAATTAGACTAACGGAGAATAAAAGCTATGGTCTTCGAGCTTCGCAGACACATCCTAGGAGGAAAGTATGGCCATGTCAGTGGGGCCAAGAGGGGGTGAGCCAACCAGAATGTGCCCAAGGTGTCACCACGCTAACCAAAAACTGGGGTTAGGCTGCAGCGCATTAACATGTAACAAGAAAAATAGAAATCTGTATCGGTGTCTTAAATGATGCTCCCTTGTCTAAAAGTCATCTGGTAAACAACCTGCCCTTGTTTTCAATATTTGTATCACTATACAACACTAATACATATCTCTTGATGCTTCAAGCTAAAAGACCCTCTAGTGAACCTATGACTTCCCTAATACACTCGTACATACTGATATACTATAATAACAAATAACATTATTTAACCCTGTTACGTCTTTATGTGGATTATGTGGATCCAGCTCTAGTGGATCTAAAATAAATACATTAGCTGCATTTATACGAAGTCCAATTTTAATTAAACCATGGTATAGGGTTAAATACGTACTCCTTCATCACGTGACATCGCGCGGGTATCTAGCGCTTGATTGGCATCGAAAATGCACGTGCTTTGACGTGATCAAGTCAAAGACGGAATAGATAACTACGACGTTGCGTTTGCAAAACCTCAACGGCCAACGACTCAAGAATTCAGATGATAATCACACCAATATAATTTTTTATGGCCGATTTAACGATAGAGAGCTGTGCAAACCCACTTCTCCTGGGCTTTGTCAAGGAATGGCTCGACTTTGCACAGGAAAAGAACTCTAAGGGCACGAAGGTGTATTGCACAGCATACAACTCGCTGAAAGCTTGTCCAATAACCTTTCAGCACCCATCGCAGCTATCGCAACTCCGTGGATTCGGAGACAAGTTGTGTAGCCGTTTGACCCAGAAACTCGAGGAGCACTGCGCAGCCAATGGGATACCCATGCCAGCTAAGCCGGCCCGTAAGCGACTTGCTGGTGCCATGACGGATGATGACTTGGCGGCAGTTCCAGATGAAAACGGCGGTGAGACTGCTGCAAGACCACAGAAACAGACCCGCAAACGCCCGTACGTGCCGACGTACAGATCAGGCGCATATGCCATCATCATGGGTCTATCGAGCGTGGACGAATTATCTGCAGCAGCCCAGGGCATGGTCAAACAGACGGTGATCGACCTTGCACAACCACATTGTAACACGTCCTTTAAAGCTCCCCCCGACCCGACCAAGTTCTACACGGCTTGGAATTCGATCAAGACGCTGCTAGAAAAGGACTTGGTCACAGAAAAAGGACGGCCATTGCGAAAATACGCTCTCACCGATCAGGGTTGGGAGATTGCAAAAAGAATAAGAGTGGCGACAGACGAGAGAGCCGCCGCGGAAACTGCCCTAAAGACAAAACGTGGAAAAAAGGCGGCCGAAGCGGCGGCCGTTGCAGCTTTGTCTCGGTTGACTGAGGCTGAACCAGCCGGCAGTCGGCCTTCGACTTCCGTTGGTCAATCAGCGAGATTAACCGTGCCTGCTCCTATTTATGACCCTGGCAGTGATGATAGTATGTTTGTGCGGCAAAACGAAGAACCACGAGCAGCGAGAGATCTTTCAATCGAGATCATAGACGACGAACATGATGTTATAGACGAGGCGGACTTTGGTGATGCTGAATCAAATGCTCCCGCAGCCGCCTCAATAACGGACTATGCACAAATCCGGCCCGTCCATATCCCCAATGATGTCTTCACTGTAGAACTTGTGCTGGACGTACGAGAAGTCCGCGCAAAGAATGACCGCGCTTATATGCAACAAGAACTTAGCAAGCTTGGCATAAAGCCCGATGTACGCAGTTTAGATCTGGGTGATGCTCAATGGGTAGCTAAATGCAAAGATCCTAGCCTAATGCGGCGTCTAGGTCTCGAGGGTGATGAATTCATACTCGACTGGATTGTCGAGCGCAAGAGACTCGACGACTTGGTCTCGAGCATCCGCGATGACCGCTTCCATGAGCAAAAGTTCCGCCTCAAGCGGTCGGGTGTAAAGAATGTAGTCTACATTGTTGAAGAGATATCTATCGATGCGGGTTACTATTCGCGCTATGAAGAGTCTGTCATCTCGGCTATGGCGTCTATGCAAGTGGTTGATAACTACTTCGTAAAACGCACCAAGAAGATGGATGAAACGGTACAGTATCTTGCGCAGATGACTAAGATGCTACGCACCATATACAGTAAAAAGCGTGTCTATGTGTTGCCCGCGGTTGGCCTAACGGCAACCTCGTTTTTGCCGGCGCTGGAGCACTTCCGGTCTCTCCAGCCAGATTATGGTTATTATGTTAGCTACGAGGCGTTTTCCACCATGTCATCCAAGTCGGATCTCCTAACATTGCGCGACGTGTATCTGAAAATGCTCATGACGACTAGGGGTGTATCGGCAGAGAAGGCAGTAGAGATACAAAAGAAATGGAAGACGCCGCATGATCTTGTACAGGCTTATCAAAACTGTGGCCCGGATAAGAAAGATATGGTGTACACCGCATTAAGTAGCCTTCCAGGTCGTAAGAAGATTGGACGCCCTGTTAGTGAAAGACTGGCAGAGGTATGGATTGGGCTGTAACGAGTAATGACAAGTAGACGAAACAATCAATGCGCTATGAACACTACTGTATGTAGTAGTTTAAATATATACAAGTATCTTTAAATATTTTCAGATGACCCTGAAACTTCAATCATTTACTTCCGGTAGGCAGCCATCGATCTCTCAGCGTATTTGGCTAGGATATCAACCTCAACATTGACGCTGTCGCCAATAGCCTTCTTGGCAACCACCACGCGCTCCTGTGTATAAGCAATTAGCATGACCTCCCAGTAGCACTCCTCATCATTGACAGTGGTGACGGTCAAGCTGGTGCCATCAATCGCAATGAATCCCTTGTACACAATGTACTGTAGCAGCTCCTTCTTGACAGGGCGGAAGCGGAAAGTGACAGCGTTTCCATCGGGTCTCTTGTCGATGATCTCTGCCGTGCAGTCCACGTGGCCCTGCACGAAATGGCCGCCCATGCGAGTATCTGCGCGCACTGCCCGCTCCAAATTGACGTAGGAACCCTCCTTGAGATCGCCTAGATCAGTGACACGTAGTGTCTCGGGGGCTACGCCGACGACGAACTCGGCGGCTGGCGTCAGCGTGAAGGCTGTGACGGTCAGACACACCCCGTTGACGGCGATGCTGTCGCCTAGATGACAGTCGGACAGAAGATCGGAGTCAGCGGGCACGGAGATGGTGTATGAAGTACCGCCGGTGGCATCCTGGCGATCAGCCTTGGCGATAGCTGGTGATGGCGGGTTAGTCGGAGATACTAGCACAGGGGATACCTAAGATTCGCTACTTACAGCCTACAGTCTCGACGATGCCGGTGAACATTGTGTTGTTAGTAATGATGGTGTTAATTATAGGAGTAAAAATGTGACAGATGACACAAAAACAAAACAAAGCTAGATATGTCACGTCACGATAACTGAACGTGATGTCGACTTCATCCGTCAACCTCAAGGTTCATTCATCATCATCTGTCAGCAATAAAGCCCCTACTAGTGGTAGCTTCCTAATACGGCCATTGGAGCAACATTCGTTCGATAGTGTGGGGCAGAAGAAGCAAAGTAGCCAAAGCTGGTATAACGAACAAGCAACTACTCAATTCGATGGCGGGGTGTCTTGGAAAATTTTATCGATAAGCAAGGATTTTGATGAAGGAATTTTGATTGGAAAAAAATCCAGTTGAGCAAGAAGTCCAAAACGAGGTAGGAATTTCGAGATCTTGAAGATGCTATATAGTCTTTATCTGACTTCATTTCTATTTGTTTTGATACTTCATTTCTATGATGACTTACCTGCATGCATTCATTGAAGCCTTAAATTGAAGCAAAGCCTCTTTACGAATAACGAAATATCATTAGTGCATAGTATATTCAGGAATTATCAAACATCCACAATCAGCTCCCACCTTACATACACGAAGTAACCTGACCAGGCAAGCCTCATACCGACGAGGTACCTCGAATCTATCTGCTTCCACATCCGATCTTTTATATTCACTTCCACATGGCTCCCACCGCCTCGCGGGTCAAGAAAGCAGCAAAAAAACAGAAGCCCGCCATGTCGTTGCAATCTCTCATCGACACTGCTCTCGACAAGCTGCGGCTTGGCGATATCGACGAGGCCGGTCTGACTGCCACCAAGGCTCTTAAGCTAGCCGCTGGAAATCGCGAAAACGAGCACCAGTGCCTGATGCTAGTCGGTCAAATATGCATCGAGGCCGGTGAGCCAGACGAGGCCCGCAACTACTTTTCCCAGGCCGTCGCTCTGGACCCCGAAGGCCAGTTCCCGGATTCTGCCGGCGGTAGCTTTGAGAAGTTCTCGTGGCTGGCTCAGCTTAGCGAAGAGGGCGGTAATGATAGCGTGCAATGGTATGAGAAGGCGACGCGGGCGTTGCGTTTGCAGATCCAGACACTGAGCGAGAAGCAGCCCCCCCGCGATGAAGACGAGGCTTCGCTACTAGAAAAGCAGCGCGCTTTGGCTGGTGTGCTGTGTGCTGTTGCCGAAGTCTACATGACAGATCTGTCGTGGGAGACCGATGCGGAGCAGAAGTGTGAGGCTCTCGTCACTGAGGCTTCTCTAGCCTGTCCATCCTCGCCGGAGACGTGGCAGACCGTCGCCAATGTGCGTATCTCACAACAGAGAGATGAGGAAGCTCGTACAGCTCTCAAGCGCAGTCTAGATATATGGTGTGACCTGCCATTCAACGATCCGATAGTACCCGAGTTCGCCGTGCGCATCAGCTTAGCCAAGCTCCTTCTCGAAGTGGCCATGGTCGATGAGGCACGCTTTGTGCTGGACCGTTTGGTCAAGGACGATGACCAAAGTGTCGAGGCGTGGTATCTGGGCGGCTGGCATCGCTTCATCGTCGGTGAGATGGCCAAGGAACACAATTTGCTAGACCTGCGTACACTTTCGTTCAAGCAGGGCAGACGGCGGCTGTATCAGTGCCTGAATCTATACCAACTACTGGAGTATGAAGATGAGCGGCTGCGTGATCACGCCAACGAGCTGCTGGAATCTATCAATGCGGAACTTGGCGAGCCAACTACGGATGACGAAGATACTGAGATTGATCGTGATTCGGACGCCGAAGATGAGGAGGAGGAAGAAGGAGATGACGAGAAGATGCAGGAGTAACTAACTACCTTAATGTGGCAGGGAATAATATGGTCTTCTTTCGCATAATGGTTTCTGTTGCTTTTCTTTTGTTGGTATTTATCGTTTTTTGTTTATGGCATAGATAAAACAGGCTTGTGACTTTGAATATAAGATGGGGTCTCTCCCCTAGATTACGCTACATATATTACCTTGTTGTTATCATTGTGTTACAACATTGTATTCGTAAAGCGCCTATTTCTAATTGTAATAGCTATCTTCTACATGAAATTTGGTATTACTTCCCTATATACAAGCATGCATCTTTTGCCCCTTTCACCTATTACTCTCAGCTATGATCAATTTCTTATGCCGCTATCTGGAGCTTTGCCATCTTATCAGCCGGCGCATCGTCGTCTTCAAGATCCTCATCACCCTTCCCTGCCATACCACCCTCCCAAAGCTGTCTACCCGTCAACTTCTTCTCTTCCTTAACCTTTGTTTTCTTCAACTCCAGAAGTCTCTGTTCCTCCGCTCGTTCCCGCGCCGCCGCCATCTCAGCACGGAAAGCCGCACGCCATCGCATGAACGACTCTGGCGTAACCGGTTCACCCTGGAACTTCTTATTCTCTTCGCGTTCGGCAGCTTGAGCTGCTTCTTCCTTGATCTTGTCGGCGGCTTCCTTGCGCGAGGCGGCGAGTTGCTCGGCTTCTTCTTTGAGATATGAGTAGATGGTGAATATCATGGCCATGCCAAGGTTTTCTTGGACAGCTTCGGATAGTCGCTCCATTAACTTGTCGCGGTCGTCGCTTACGGAAAAGTACTTGTGTGGTGGTGTGCCCGGTACCGTTAGGATGTCTAGAATGGGCTCGACGTCAGGGTAGTCTTCGGGGTAGCGTACGTTGAGGAATAGAGACGTGGTAGGCTCGTCGTTCTCTTCGTCCTCAACGGGCATGTCAAGTGTCACCAGTATGCGATACTCGGTGTCCGAGACAACTACCTAGGTGTCAGCCTGCGTAACTGAACATGAAAAATTGCAAATGTGAACAAACCTATGATCTCCTCGGGGAAGATAGAGTCGAGCACCTCGCGCTCTTCGATTTGATCTTCGATACCCATTTTGGTCTAGTTGCGTGTTAATGTTAGGCGGCCGGTACTAGGAATTTATTGCTCGATTAAAAGAGCAGTGTTTTAATAGTGAGTCAAAATCACAAAAAAAAAAAGAACAATTTTCTCGGGGGCTTGCTTGAAGGTCTTTCTTTATATCGTCGTCGTTAAATCTTGACACTGAATATCATCAACAAGGCTGTGGCTAGCATGATTTATTGCCCCGCTAATCAGTGACGAAATAAGATCCGCTTGATGAAAGCATTTCCACTCTTTCCAAAATAAGACAGCAGGTTAGGTTTTCAATGTCGAACTATTTTTACCCTAGAGCAAGCAAAATTTATAGCGGCTTGAATTCTATAACTAAGCGCTAAGTTTCAACTATTAGGCGCTTTTAGGCGCTAGTGTTGAGTCAGCTACAGAGTTTATGGATATATAAATTAAACTACTATTGTCACATGCCATAATAATAGGAGCTGTCACGATCTATATAAGTTGTCATGTTGTATTCAGCACATTCATACCACCTACACAACCGTTATGTATATCTAGAACAATATGTGATATTTCAATTAGTTAGTCCCGGTGTTAGTGGAAACGCAGATCAATATTTGCAAATGGCGTAGTGACCTCGTCAGCAAGAAGACTACGAATATTCTGAAGTCAATATACAGGGTGACACAGTATCAGAGGCTGCAAAAGCCACTACCTCGTTGGATTAGATGAAGATATGCTTAGATATGGACGCGAGAAGCCTCAACCATGAAGCCCAGGGAGAACTTGGTGTGGTGCATGACGGTCTCGAAGTCAAATGATGAACTAGGAATTTGTTTGACTTATAGTAGCTTAAGCATTGATAAAGTCAAGACATGAACGAATAAAGTATGCTTTGACTTTTGACATGACTGCGAGATACATGTACTCGAATACTCGGGCACACAGTGGCCCGCACATGTAGAGTAACAGCAACATATAGTAATATAGTTAGTTCTACACTCGTGCAACGCCCCACAATATTCTATTTATGGTGCTCCGCACCGAATCCATGCATGCACCAAATTCGGGTTTTTCGTGACAGACACCCCAACCTACATTCTTCTTTTCGCGATATCTTCAACAATTATATATATAAGAAAAAAAGGAAGAATTATTACTTGTTGAACGTGCTGCTATTATTCAACGATATACTTTTGAAAGAAAAAAAACCCTCATGTTTTTTTCTGATCTGCTATCTCCTGTAGCAACTCCCCGTTACAGTTCGCACCGAAATGTGATTGTCTAGATTTCCTATTATAAATTCCAGTCCGATTTCTTGCCCAACGGCGTACAATTTCTTGCCGGTCATCGTATACACTAATAGGACCACCTCCCTGAAGTCTTTGGCGGCAATTCCGTGCTCTTACCGCCTATCTAGATGTAACTCCCGCCATCTCTGTGATGCATACCTCAAGCAATCTCTTCCCTTCAACTGCAGCCAAAGAGCCCCGTGACATTTTGACAACTCCATTATAAATGATGTTTGGATCTGCTTCATTCTGGATAGATTCTAGAAGGAAATTAGTCATATCCTCAAACCGCTCTTTGGTATGGGGGTTTGGAGGTTGTCCAGACTGGCATTTTGAGAGTCGTCATTTTGGGGAGGTGGGGTTGAAGGGCGAGGGGCATGGAAGGGCATGGCGTTGTTGTTGCTCAAACAATGGCTGGAGAACTACTAGAGGATTGAACGGAAAGATTTCAGTCTTCTTAAATGCAGACTTGATGATTGAAGGACGCATAGCCTTCTGTCGTACTTGAGTAATCAGACCAAGAAAGGTATCTTTAGTGATGTTTTGATGGCCAGCTGAAATGATGTTGTGGAGAGCTTGTGAATATGCTAACAAACCAGTCGTTTACATTTTTAACCACTTAAGATTCTCAGCGCTTGATATCAATGATATCTTGCTTCACGACTTAAAATTTCGGATTTCTTTTCAAGAAACTTGTAACCCAGTCTCTGCAAACTACTAGTGGTTGATTAGTTGATTCATTGGCGGTTGTGATGTCGGTGGGTGAAGCTTCATTTCCTTGCTAGAGAAGGTGGTTGGCAAATTTTTTAAGCATTAGACGCTTGAGGGGGAGGCCAATTTTGATAATAAAAAAAACTCAAGATAATTGATCAAAGAAGTCTCTTGCACAGCAGAAAGATGCTTGTTATGACCGCCTTGTTGTGTAGCTTGGCCCTTTTGATATGATCAGAATAACTACTATAGAAGCAACAGTTGTAATTAGAACCTCGAGGTTTTCAAAATGATATGCTATTGCTTACTTAAGAGCAGCGGCGCGTGAGACACGTGAAGTTTGATCCTTTTTTTTAAAAATTTTTTTTTATAAATGTTGAAGATATCGTGACAAGAAGAATGTAGGTTGGGAAGTCTGTCACGAAAAACCCGAATTTGGTGCATGCATGGATTCGGTGCGGAGCACCATCAATAGAATATTGTGGGGCGTTGCACGAGTACAGTTTATGACATCGATAAAAGCTGACTATAACTAAGTCACTTTACTTGCTTTACCTAAGCATTCTGTAAGTCATGCGAGAATTTAGAATTCTTGGCCTTCTGCTTCCCCCCCCTTTTCTTTTGGGTTCAACAAGACTTAAGCTTTAATCATAATTTGATTTGATTC